>BGPR01000388.1:95303-217913 GCA_013235015.1 Araneus ventricosus | reverse complement strand
AAATAAATTACTCTTCTTTAGTACATATTGAAAAAAAGACAAATAAATTACTCTCTTTGTAAGTACATATTGAAAAAAACAAATAAATTACTCTTTTCTTAAGTACAAATTGAAAAAAAGACCAATAAATTACTCTTTTCTTAAGTACATATTGAAAGAAGACCAATAAATTACTCTCTTCTTTAGTACATATTGAAAAAAAGACCAATAAATTACTCTTTTCTTAAGTGCGCCAGGTACCGTTGCATCAGCTCTGATGATTTAAATAGCATAAGTAGAAATCAGAGTATTACATTACTGTGTGTACTTTCGAGTACTGAAAGACAAAAGAGGACTCGGGGTCGGAAATGTCATAGATGGTGTTGGTGAACTCTCGTGCCACAAAAGCAATTATAGTAAAATTTTTGTTCCTACATTGTTCGGGAACCGCTTAATAGTCCCATACTTCATGCTTTATCTGACAGAAGTACTGTATATTCCTGGAGGAAGTTTCGCCAGAATTTTTTCGATGAGCAACAGTTCCATCAGTCGTTTCTCTATCAAATATTGTTCTTGCACGATGGGGTCCTCGTTCGTTAATAATAGAATGTCACATTTATTAGAATTTTGAACAACTTATAACCTTCTGCAATAATTTATTCAATAACGCTGAGGGATCCACTTGATTACAAACCGGTGGTATAGTGAGGGTATGTGGCAAATGGGGCATAATATGCTTTTTTTTTTCACTCAGTAGTCGTCACTGACTTAGCAAAGGTAAGTAGTGCCCGGGATATAGTTTTATTTTTCCCCCCCCCCCCCATTAATAAGTGACAAATACGCACTAATACAGGGTGTACACAAATGAAGTGACACATTTCAAAAATTAATAAAAAAAATGTTGTAGCTACGAATTTTTTTTAAATAAGAGTGCATCTCAAAAAGTTTTTTTTCAGATAGGTAACATGCCATTTCGGTGGTCTAGGGGGTCGTAAATTACTGGAAATCAAAAATTTGTTTAGAGCCATTATCTGAGAAAATATTAAAACTGGAAGAAAAATAAAAGCATGTATTTGTAGGGAATTTTACGCTCTTTAATTTGTTAATTCACATGTAGTGTGAAAGCTGAAGAGTTTTCGTGATATTCAAGAAAAACTTTAAAAAAGAAACCAGAAAACATGCATCGGCTTTTGCAGATCGGTAGCCATTGCGTACGGAATTTTCTCGCTGTAACAAATTTAGAATGGGAATAGGTAACGCCAACGCCGCGTTACCTATCTGGAAAAAAAATTGAGATGCGCTCTTATTAAAAAAAAAAAAAAAAAAAACGTTGTTCCAAAATTTTTTTTTTTTTTTTTTGAAATGTGTCACTTCATTTGTGTACACCCTTTACTTTGTCCCCATGACAACCAGGACGTTGGATAGGATGTTGCCCTTCCCATCACTGTGCCTCTGTTACAAAGTAACAGACTTGGGCATCATATTTCTCTCCAACTGCTTTTATGTACAAAGGTGCGTCATAAATTCGTGCACACTTCAAAATTTCATAATAAAAGAAGTAATGCTCGGAAAAAATTTCGGTTTGCGCGAATATGATCAGAGGGACATTGGATTTTTTTCCATGTATTTAAAAAAAAAGAAGAAAAAAAACAGTATTCCATTCAATGAAATGGGGCTTTTTTGCGCCTTCAGTCCTTTCTCCGTGCGAAAGTTTCGCAATGCAATAGTTGTAGATTCAACATTCTTGGAGAAAAGTTTAAACACCAACGCTCGATCTGGTAACGATAACATGCTGCCGGGATCGAATGACGAATCCATTTCTACCCAGGTGCTTTATTGCTAGCCTGATTTGCATAATACGTCACAGCATGACGTGTGAGCGCCCTCTTTCGGTTACTTTTGGAATCATTTTTTAAATAGAAAAAAAAAATCCAATGTCCCTCTGATCATATTCGCGCAAACCGAAATTTTTTCCGAGCAATTACTTCTTTTATTATGAATTTTTGAAGTTTGCACGAATTTATGACGCACCCGGTATTAGACTTATCAGTATGTTACAAGCTCAGATTCCAAAATAATATCTCCTGTTGCATAACTATTTTCTTAAAAACTATAACTATTGATATCTTTATTATATTGCGATAATTTTTCACATGAGAAACTTAACTCACTCCTCCCTTTCCAGACCATAACACGTCGAGTAGCAGCAGCTCTGAATCCCTCAACTCTCCGAGAGCCTCCGGAAATGCCTCTCATCATATACTGACACACACTTCACCGTCTTCCTTGAAATCCAGCTCGTCACACCACCAGCCACTGTCTCATGGGTCGCCGCCAGTGCGGACCAGCTCATCGCACCACCAGTTGGCGACCCACTCGACCACACCACCCACCGCACATCACCACACACCTTCCACTCAGTCTATCAAGACGAGTCCATCTCAGCATCGCAGAATGGACAAGTCCTCGTACAGTCCAGCCCACTCCCCCAATCGGACGGGGAGCCGGTCTGCGGAGGGCCACAGGGGAGGAGGGACAGTTGTTATGGGAGCAGAGAAGCCAAGGCGCAGCAGTAGGTCTACACTAGATGTGGTGGGACACCAGCGGCATGGGTCTGCAGGTTAATAGTTCTTTATTCTGTTAACTTTCTCGTATACGAAGTGTACAAAGAGAAAGTATTGTAATCGTCAAAAAATTCGAACTCCAGATTTTGACGAATCTCCGCGTTTTAGACCTTCCTCAGTCCGAAAAACACAATTTTGGAATTATGTCTGTCTGTGAACGCGATAACTCAAAAACTATTAGAGATACAGGCATGAAATTTGGTATGTGGTCTTTACACATAATTTGTAGGTTTCTATCAAATTTTGGACAAAATCCGTCAACGGGAAGTCTGTCTGTCTGCCCGCGGTCATGGGAACACTCTAACTCCGTCGAAGGGTGGATTGTCTGTCGGTTTGTATAATCGCATATTTTTAATCGCAATAACTTCTTAACAAAATTACTTAGATAAATGAAATTTGGTATGTGGGGGGCAAGTCACTAAGTCCAAATTATGGTTTTGAGATAACGCGACCGTCGTCGTTCAAGCAAAAGTAACCAAGTCCAAATTATAGTTTGGAGATAACGCGACCGTCGTCGTTCAGGTAAAAGTCACTAAGTCAAAATTATGATTTCGAGATAACGCTACCGTCGTCGTTGAGGCAAAAGTCAATAAGTCAAAATTATGATTTCGAGATAACGCAACCATCGTCGTTCAGGCAAAAGTCACTAAGTCAAAATTATAGTTTCGAGATATAGTCAGTTTAAACTTAATTAATTTTAAATCGTTATGATGAATAGTAAAAATTATTTTACAGATTTCTAGCTCCTACGGTTGATTTACTGATGTTTAGGTAACAGGTTTCGATCATGAATTCGTTAATTGCAAATTCTAATTGACTGCAGTAGTCCATTTTGGAGGGTGGGAATGCGCACCACGGAGCCTTTTTTTTTTGAAATTTTAATTTTTAATTTCATCAAATCATCAATTTTCAATCAAAATCATCAATTTCATCGTAATCATTTTTACACCATCTGACAGTGTAAAAAATTATCTTTCCCATAATATCAATTAAGTTGCCGTACAATGTTTTCTCCAATTTTAATAAATTTTTAAAAATATTTTTTGGCATAATTTACAACAATACTTTTCATTGTTGCACCGCAACTCAAATCGTTTTCATTGTTTAAACAAATAATTAATTGCATATTTCTCTTTCATTGTTGTAATCTGAGATAATATACCCTGATACATTTTGTTTTCATATTTTATTTCATCAACATTTTTGTGATATCTGTAAACTAAGCTCTCCCAGATATTGCTTTGCTTACATTAAGAAATATATATCCAGTAAGCTGAATGGTTATGGTTGCTATGTTTTCATTCTTTTCTCAGAATGTTTTAATCCAGCTAACATGCCGCTGGCCATAAAATGTGCCGCGTCATTTTAACTTTGAAACCAAATGCATATTTTATAAGAGGGATAAGAAAGTGAAAGTGCCGACAACATGGAATTAAAAGTTACAATGACATGGTCAGTTATTTGACTCCATTACGAACATTTATGTAAGGGGCCGCTCAAATATTACCTAAGCATGTTTTTGGTATTTTTTGAGGCCCCCTCCCACCCCTTGTCAGCAAAAATAAGCAAATCGCAACCCCCCTCTTATAATTACGTAAGCAAACTGCAACCCCCCCCCCACGTTCTTTTTTTTTACAAAACGTATAACAGTAATGATCTAATTTTAAAAATTTTAGGACTTAATTCAAATAAAAAACTCTAACTCGGCTTAAAATGGAAAAAAAGTAAGTTTAATTTCTTTACAAGTTTAAGCTTACAAAAATCAAGTTTAATTTTCTTTTGCCAAATTTAACTTTTTTTTTTCAAATTTAATTTTTAAAAATTAAATTATTTGTGCAAGTTACAAGAGATTTTCGGAAATAAAGTGATTTTAATGTCTTACGTAAGCATCGCTCATACTCCCCCTCCCCCCTTGTCAGCAAAAATAAGCAAATCGCAACCCCCCCCTTGGGTGCTTACGTAATATTTGAACGGCCCCTAAACAATGAACAGAAGAGGCCGAGGGTCACTAACAGAACATGCGTTAAATATTTATCACAATCTGAAGTTTAAAATTACGTTGTTAAGAGAACCATAAGTATAAAAAGATGCCTGATTAAATTGAAATCATATTCCCGGCGAAAAATGTAGTCGCCGAAGGCGGCTAGTAGAAAATAAATGATAAGGTGATCTTAACTATATGTGCATATTATTCTGAAACATAGTAGATTTTTATGATTTTATCTGCATGTATTTTGAATGATGTTTCTGAAAATTATGAATTAATCAAATGTTTGTTGCTCTTAGGTTCAAGAGATTATTTACTGAGTGGTGTCAGACAAAACAGTGTGTAAGTAATAATTTATATTATTTGTTTCACATTGTAGCACCAAATGATATTTAAAAGTTCATTAATAAATTATTCAAATTATTTAATATGCTGTTTGTTTCATTCTGGTATAGAAATTGTGTTACAGTGGTGGTGTGTTATTTTGACTTCATTAATTTGATAATATTATCGCTAATTCATTTTTCACACTATTTTTTTCCTTCATTTTGAGCACACATTCTTTTTACTTTCTCGTATACGAAGTATACAAAGAGAAAGTATTGTAATCGTCAAAAACTCGAGATTTTGACGAATCTCCAAGTTTTAGACCTCCCTGAGTCCGAAAAACACAATTTTGGAATCATGTCTGTCTGTGTGTGTGTTTGTGAACACGATAACTCGAAAACTATTTGAGATAAAGGGATGAAATTTGGTATGTAGTCTTTAAACATAATTTGTAGGTTTCTATCAAATTTTGGACAAAATCTGTCAGCGGGAAATTTGTCTGTCTGTATGTCCGCGGTCATGCGAACGCTATAACTCAGAAACTTGAATAGCTAGATGGATAAAATTTCGTACACAGTTTTATTGTCATGAATGTAGGTCCGTATAAAATTTTGGGCCAAATCCGTCAAAAGGTTGACTGTCTGTCGGTCTGTATAAGCTATCTCCACGCGCATGCGTATTGAACGCAATATTCTGTGCACGATATTTATTGACTCCTGCTTGGCGCTATTTTTTCATCCGATTCTCCATGCGCATGCGTACATGGTAGCAATCTGTGCACGCGGAAAGATTGTCCTTGAGCCAAGAAAGAGTAGAAATCAGTACACATTTAATCGGAACGCACCTCTTTAAATTTTATTTTTTATTTAAATATTTTCTGATAGTCATTGGATCCTGGGTTACAATAGGTTCGAATTTTTTTATCCACGTGGGGGAGGGGAAATAGCACCTTTTTCGAGAAGTATACGAGAAAGTTTAGGGGAGACCACTCCCTCTGGTTTCCCTTCCTTCGAAGCTGTCATTTGTTTTATAGTAAATATTTGAAGTGTATGTACAGAGCGATAATTATTGAGCTATATCAAATGAAAAATAAAATTTTGCAAAACTACTGAGTTTAAAAGTTTTATTCAAATTTTAAATGTAACTAGATATTCGGATTTAGTTTATGACATGTTCGGTATTCTTGCCGTCAATGGCTATAGCGCGGCGCAGTCGAAGAGCAAAATTCTGCCAAAATCGCTGAAGTGTCGACACATCGACACTACCAGTTCTCTCGAACTTTTCAATCACATTTTTGATTGTCATAACACTTTAACCGGTTGTCTTCAGCTTGTATTTTGATTGTTATAACACTCGGACCGGTTGTCTACAGCTTGTATTTTGATGGTTATAACACTCGGATCGGTTGTCTTCAACTTGTATTTTAATTGTTATAACACTCGGACCGGTTGTCTTCAGCTTGTTTTTTGATTGTTATAACACTCGGACCGTTTATCTTCAGCTTGTACTCGGTTGCAAATTTCCTGTGAGCCGCAATCTGGCTGCTATTGCTCGAATAGTAGGCCTTGACGATCGATATGCGTTCAGAAACGCTGTATTTCGACATTTTCAACGAAAAATGAGCATCAACAACAATAAGATTGTGCATTCTCAAAAAAAATTCCCAACTTGTCAACCGCCAACAGGGTTCGTACGCGTCCTTAAAAGTCCTTACTTTTGCATTTAGTCCTTAAAAGTCCTTACAAATCCTTATTTTTATGCCCCATTTTTAAAAAGTCATTGAAAGTCCTTACTTTTTGTCACCTCAGCTAGAGCAAAATACATGCAGTATTTAGAAAGGGAAAGATCCAAAGAAAAGACTGAAACAAAACAACTGAAACGAAAAGCTCTAGGAGGAAATAGATTTTTTAAAACAAAAGAAAATGTTCCTCCAAACGGACATGCACCAAACAAATGAGAAAGCAAATGATTTAGCTGATGAGGCTGAAAAGTCAAAGGACATAAATTTATTTATTCAATCGCATGAACTAAGAAAAACAATTTCTGAGAAAGAAATTAAAATAAATACGTTGGATGTAAAATTGAATGAAAAAGGTTTGGAATTAAAAGATATTTAATTTGATTACCAGTTTCATGGTTTTTTTCATCAATTTATTAACTCGTATTTTTGAGAATTTTTGTTGTGTTAAATTTGTAATGTATCTTCTATCTATGTTTTATATTATACTTTATCATCTAATAGGTTGAATTTGCAAAAATGGGACATTTTATTTAAAAATGCGTGCGACAATTCGTTAAGTTTATTCAATTTAGAGGTCCTTATTTTTTGGTTTTGTAAGTCCTTAAAAGTCCTTGATTTTTTTAAGGAAATGTGTATGAACCCTGGCCAAGTTTTAACTGAATCTCGCCAACGTTTCAAAAGTTATCAAAGTTTTTTTTTTTTTTTTCATATAGCTCAAAAATTGTCAACCAGATGTGTGTGTGTGTGATTATTTTCATCATAACCGTAGTTGGTTTTTTTTCTCATAATTTTATTGTTCTATTGATAAGATATTAAATTCTAATGTTATTTACTTTTAGAAAATGTTATAAATATGACGTTTTAATGCGTTTTTACTGCATTATCTGACTCAGCTTAATCTTAACAGATTTCCTGCTAGTCCATCAACATCTTCATCTTCATCCTCATCTTCTGTACCATCAGGAAATGGAAGGTAAGAATGGTTTCAAAAAGCCATCACTCCATATGGCGTTTTATTGAAGATAGAATGTTATGCTATTAAAATTGCATTACTATACAATATTTACAACTTAAATCGTGCAAAATGTGGTAAAAGTGAAGTTCACGGTTCGAAGCCGTTCCTCTCTACTTAGGATCGCCAACTTATTGTCGTCAAGAGCAAGATGGCTTGGTGATGTGAGAACATTTGTTTTGAGCGCACAGTGACCATTTTATTGTTGCCTTGTGCACGCGATGCCTGCGGCTTCACTTTCAGCAAAATGGGAAACTAGTAGCTACGCTTGTTCATTGAATGTTCTGAATCAAAGTTTTTTTCTTTTAATTCCAAAATGAATTCTTACCTCAAAACATTCCTTCGTCAAAGTGAACATGAGCGAAGAACTTCGCTTTTTCATTGATAACTGAAACACACAGAAAAATGTTAATCTATTAAATTTTATTTATTGTCATTTTATTTGAAGCCGTTTTTCATTCCGCCGTCACACGAAACAGATGCATAATCCTATCTGTCAAAAATCAAAATGTAGAATTCCAAACGCAGTTTTATTCAAATTCGAAGAAATCGACCAATGAAAGTGTACATAGCACATACCTGACCAATAAAATCGCAGCGCTGAAGCGCGAAATAAAAATAGAATGATTCCTGCGCGAACAAGACACGAATAGGAACATTCCTGCGCGAACAAGACACGAATAGGAACATTCCTGCGCGAACAAGACACGAATAGGAACATTCATGCACAAACAAGACACGAATAGGAACATTCATGTGCAATCAAAACAAATGTTCTGACGTCGTCAATCCGTGTTCTGCTTGGCAGCAAGGAATTGGCGAGCTAAAGCAGAGAGAAAGGGCTTCGCACCGTAAACTTTACTTTAACCCAAAATATTATGCACTTTAACTTCCTTATGCATAATAAAGGTCAATTGTACTTGAAGTATCACTTTTTTAATTTTTGTTCATTTAATTTACTTTACTTCAAGAGAACATTTTAATTCATACCAAATGTAGTTGAAATTATGCTATTCATGATAACTAATGAACACTCTACATAATTTTTTTTATAATTTCTTAGGCGTGTTCGTACTCTCTATGCATGTGTTGGAGAAAATGAATCAGAATTATCCTTCGAACCTAATCAAATTATATATAATGGTAAGTATTCATTTTAAAATCTCTTATTAATGATACCCCAGATAGCAATTTTAGTTTGCAGCAGTCTTGCAACAAACTTGACACGGCAAGACTGCAAGCTTGAAACAAGTTCACGCAAACGATCTCGCGTCAAACTTGTCACAAGCTTGCCGCGTCAAACTCATTGCAAACTATAGCAAAAACAGAGTACGAAAACAACCTCGGATTCGAACCCCAGACATTTCGCTTCCTAAACCTGCCGTCCTAACCACTCAGCCAGCTAGACTCTGAGAGGAGAAGATAGCTTGCGCTAATAGATTGTGCATACGATTTATTTTAAACTGTTTTCTTGATTTCATCAATTTTTTAAAATTTTGTGTTGAGAATATGATTTGAATTCAAAGAGAGAGAGCGATTTTCGCTAATAACTACGTTTTGCTAGTAGAATAAATTATGAAATTAGGGTTCAAAAGTAATTAATTTAAATTGGAACAAAATGTAAGTTATTATTTTTTTAACAAAAATTGACGTTTTTTAGGTTTAATTTTGTTTATGAACGTTAAAATTTCAACATTAAGAAAAAGGCGATATAGTTTTCTTTAAAGTGCGAGTTCTATATTTAGTAAAAAGATGGAAAATGTTTCAAAATTTTTTTATAAAAAAGTTTGTCTTTTTACAAATTATCATTGATTTATTGAATTAATAAAAAGAAGGACGGTCTAGGAGATGCTATTAAAAATCGAATGTTTTTTAAACAGAGAGAAAGATTAACTGTAAGTGTGCTGTATCATATTTGCAGCAAACTTGTTTTGCAATCGTGGTCTGAAGCTTGTCATGACAACTTCACAGCAAACTTGTTTTGCAAGTGGGTTGGCCGATTATGCTTTGTTACTTTGCAGGAAGTTTGCTGCAAAGTTGCCACATCAAGTTTGTCATGAAAAGCTAATATCAAGAAAAATCAAACTTGCTGCAAGTGCACATGTTATCTGGGACATTTAAAAAACCATATTTTGAAAGCTTTCTCTTTTGAAAAGCTGCTTTCACCAATTTTGCATCTGATTAAGAGCTAACCATTCAAGAGCACCATTTGAACTTTAATGAGTGAGTAGCAAGAAGAATTTTAACTAATGAGCTTTGTTTTGGCAACCGATCGATGCTGTCATGGCTAAAACATGGACAACCTCAATAATAATTTTAACATGTTAATATTTATTGGCTGGATATTTTCTGTAAATTGCATCATGTGATACACATGATGCAAAAATCATTCAAAACTCTCTACAGGGAGACCATGGAACCTGGAGCTACCAAATTTGGCTGGTAGTTACTTCTGGGATATAGATGCTCACTAAGAAAGGGTTTTTCAAAATTTTAATTAGACATTTAATTAAAAATTAATCAAAATTGTAGCGTTTTTCCTTAACCCGTTAACGACCGCACTACCTTTTGTTTGAAGGAAATGGACAAAAATTGTTTTTTAAACGTATTAGAGTCTAATTAAGAACAAAAAAGTAACAGGCGAAAAAAATATTTATTTTTATAGAAGATCGTCGCTTAACAAGCAACGCCACCTATCTGAATTTTTTGAAACTTCAAAGAGGAAGAAAATTGCATGTTCCTACCAGATGCGAAAAAAAATTCAGCAATATTTGTCATTGGTTGCGAAAACTTGAGTATTTTCTTCCTCTTTGAAGTTTCAGAAAATTGAGATAGGTGGCGTTGCTTGTTACGCGACGAGATACAAAATGTTGCGAAAACGCAACGTCAGGCAAAACCGATTACTTTTCGGATACATAAAGTCTTCGAACAATTGCTATATAAGGGCATATTACATTTAATACAAATATCTGCTGCCATCTGTGAGATCTATTTAAAATTAAAATAGTCCGGAAAAAATGTCAATTTAAAAAATTTATTGAAGAAAAAGTTTCAATGAGAACGTAACAGTTTTTCCCCCCTAGAAGCTTTGTCTAATGTAGTACAAAAATTAATTTTTAAAAAATCACTTTAGTGAAATGATTTTTTTTTCTTTTACTATAATGTTGCGAAAACACAACGCCAGTCGTTAATGGGTTAATAATTCTGGAGCATATTATCGTGCAAAAAGTATTTTTACACCACTTTTAAATTCAAACAGTTAGCTTTTAATGTGCCAATTTTATTTCCGTACAACTTTTTTTCTAATTTTAATACATTTTTTTAAAGTTTATTTTACACCAATACTTTTCATTAATTTAGTTACTGTATTTATACATATGCTCGTGGCAATATCAAGTACATTTTTTGTATGCATGTTATCATTTATATATAATCAAAAGTATATTTTTAAAATGATATAAAGACGGACAAATCAAGCTTAAAGTATTATCATGCTGTTCACAGTGTTCCGTAGTAGAGTTTCGAATCTCTTTTAAATTTTCATCTCTAGACGGACGAATCAAGCTCAAAGTATTATCATGCTACAATGTTCCGGACTAGAGGTTCGAATCTCCTTTAAATTTTCATCTCTAGACGGACGAATCAAGCTTTAAAGTATTATCATGCTACAATGTTCCGGAGTAGAGTTTCGAATCTCTTTTAAATTTTCATCTCTTGACGGACGAATCAAGCTTAAAGTATTTTCATGCTACAGTGTTCCGGACTAGAGGTTCGAATCTCTTTTAAATTTTTATCTCTTTCGTCAAGGGAAAGCAAATACATTATTATGACAGCGTGATAAATAGTGTCACTTTTTTTCATGGCATTTTTAATGTATTCATCTATATCTAGACTTTATTCTAAGCTTTACATAATCGTTTGCATTTTCTCTTATGTATCCTTAGATTGCGTTCTAATCTTTAAATAATCGTTTGCGTTTCCCGTGCTCAGTTCTAAATTATTCTTCTGTACTTTCAGTACGACAGTCGAGGGAACCAGGTTGGTTGGAAGGTTGTCTCAATGGAAGAACTGGTCTTATTCCTGAAAATTATGTTGAATGTCTCCCTTGACCAAAACAGTGACGTTAACTGGCCGTGAAATTGGAGGAAAAAAATGCGTTTAACAATTGCAATGTCTGCTCGAATCCTTTAGATTACTGAAAGATTGAGTGTTAACAAGTTTGTAAATAATTATTGTTGCTGAAGATGTACAAATGAAAAATTTGGGTCATCTGACATTTCCATAATAGTTTTCTGTAGTACATAACAAAAAATTTTTGCACATGATTTCCTTTTGTAGAAGGAAATATTTTTGTATTGAACGAGAATTTATTTAAACCCAACAAAATCAAATAAGGATTAATAAATAACTTGTATTATTGATTGAAATATATAATTATTGGTTTGGTGTGTACTTTGAAATTAATTAGCAACAGATAGTGTGCTAAACACACTAATAGTCATCAAAGTATGCACTGTCTTCATATCAATTCTGTAAGGGTTTTCTTCCTTTTTTTCTGATACAAAAGTTTCTAAATATGGCAAATGTTGTATATGCATATACATTTATTAGAGTATTAAGAGTCATATGTAATTCTAGTCAGCTTTTTAAAAATTCATCTTGAAGTCTAAAATATTTTATTTAAAATGCTTTTTCAAATACGTCTTGGGAAAACTTTTTAGTTCCGAAATTTTAAAATATTTCATGTATACCCAGATCGTGTCTTATTCGCACATTATTTATAGTTGAATAAGTGTCTGATTTTTAGAAGATTAAATTGACAGATTGTGACGGTTCCTTTTTTTTTTTTTTATTGCTTACGTAAGATTTTACTGCTCAGTTGTTATGGTATGTGCTAAAATATATAATACTGAAATGATAATGCAAACGATATTACCTTGTTGCCATTTGTGAGTTTATTTCTCCTGAATGAAACTATCATACACACCACTGACATGCTATATGGTCGAAGTGTGCATTGACTTTCTGCAGACGGTTTTCATATCAGTTATGTGTATTTTTAAATATATTCTGAAGCAAAGATTCCTACAAATGGAGACGATTTTTTTCACAATTTTTGGCGATCCTTTGATGTTCCCCACAAGTAGAGATCCAGCGGTGCTAGATGTAGTCAGTACCATGTGAAATTGTTGGCTTTCAGCATAGAAAGAAATTATTGGGCTGCACGGCTGGTCACCCCATCTTGTTGACATCACTGTCTGTTTATGTGTAACCGCAGACAGCATAACTGTGTCACTTGGTGTCATATTACAGTAGGACCCCGGTAATCCGGACGAATTCAGGCACATGGACGTCCGGATTAGCGGGATTTCCGGATTAGCGAGGTTTTTAAAAAAATAACGTAAAACACTTTTTTCAAAAATTGTATGTATAGGTACTATGGTATATTTGTATGAACTAACATTGTATGGATAAATTGAATGAGCATGATACAGTATGAACATGATATGTACATACATAATTACTACATATGCAAGTGAATGAGCATAATCAGTGTCCAAAAAAGTCAGAGATTTTTCTTTGCGCTGCCGTTCCAATTTTCAATTCAAATGCGCGGTCTCTTAAACGTCTGAGGAGCATAATTTCCATGTGCTTCAAAATTTTGCTCTTCAGCCCACTGTAATGAAGTGTTGAGTGCCGCCCCAGCCTCAGAATGAGAAATTTTGATTGAGTTTACAGGGGTGACGTCGTCATCATCATCATCTTCTGCTGTTACCGTCCTGATAATTTCGTCGTCTGTTAAAATTTTATTTCGAGTCAAATTGTCGTCAGCCTCAGCAGGCCACTGGAGGACTTCAGTATTAGACATCGGGTTCGTGTTTTGTAATTGGTTAATGAGTGATGCAAGCTGAATTTCTTCAGTTTGCACATTTTCTTTCTTCAACTTCAGAATCAATAAAATTGGAAAGCAAATTTTTCCACGACTTGTTGATCAGCAGTGTAGACACAGATGCCCAGTTAGCAAGACTGAACACGACATCTTTTAATTTTACATTTGTCTGTGTTTTTTCCAAGTTTTCATTGTGCAGAGGATTATTGAGAATCGTCGTAAGAAGCAACTTGCTATATCCCAGCTTGATATTTTGAATAACATTCTGATCCATGGGTTGGATCAGTGCAGGATGCGGGTTTGCATCATTCTCCATGGACCGTCCGGATTACCGAGGGTTCCGGATTAGCGCGTGTCCGGATTACCGGGGTTCAACTGTATTAAATTTGACTTAGAATTCTTCTGCCATCTCTTTCAGATTTGTTCAAGACCACATCCATATGAGTGGATATTCAAGTACTCACTTCTTTCACTAAAAGAAACATGTATGGCTGAATCTCTACTATGTCAACAGAAATAGGCATGTGAATTTCATCACTATATATTTTGGCACATACTATACTTTGTTAAAGCACAAACTGTTGATTGTTAGGGAATTTTTCTAATTTTATTTGAATTGTTTACAAATATCCGATATCATTTCATTTTAACTTTGTGCTCTTAGGGGCCGTTCAAATATTACATAAGCATGTTTTTTGGTATTTTTTGACTCCCCCTCCCCCCTTGTCAGCAAAAATAAGCAAATCGTAAACCCCCTCCCCCCCTTGGATGCTTACGTAATATTTGAACGGCCCCTTAAAGAAATTCTGCGTATGTTATCGTTTGGTTCGGCCATATTGAGTTTTGGAACATTTTTTGGTATTTTTTTTGAAAAGGTACTGTCATATATTCGTCACCTAAATTTGATTTTTAGAAATTTATCAATAATTTCCCCTATTTTTGGTGAAAATTTACACAATTGTGGATATTACTTGAATGGTATTTTTAATTGTGGATATTTTTGAAAAGGTACTGTCATATATTCGTCACCTAAATTTGAGTTTTAGAAATTTATCAATAATTTCCCCTATTTTTGGTAAAAATTTACACAATTGTGGATATTACTTGAATGGTATTTGTAGCAAAGTTCTCAGAGCAGTCTTTTTTTAAGGCAAAATTTTGACTAGTTGAGAATTTGAGATATTCCAAATGTGCTATAGAGAAAATTAATTCATTAATTTATATTAATTAAATTCATCTCCAAACTTAATTCCTGTTTATAAGAGAAAGAACATTTACATTTTTTTTTTTCTTTAGACTAGCAATGTTTTTCCCATTGATGCCACCAGCTTAAAGTTTTAAAATTATATTTTAAAACCATATGTTGGAGGGGTTTTTTTTATCAAGATGGGCATATTAATATTAGTGTTTTTATAAATAGTTAAGTTTGTGCAATCTTATTATGAAGGTAAAAGTATTTTACATATTGTTTTACATTGGATTTTTTTTCTCTTTGGATAAAAAACATAGTCTGGATGATTTTATTAATTTATGCATTATTTATTTTTATATATTTTAAAATGAAAAATATGTAATGAAATATATGTATATTTCTTATATAAAAATGAACACATATTATATAAAGTGTGAATAAGTTGCATTGCTCATGTAAAGAAATACTGCTAAAGAAACTATTTAAAACTGTAATTTATTGTAAATAGTATATGATGATTATATATTATGCACTTTAATGAAACAAAGTTAATAGTTGAATAATTTTTTTTCTATTTATTTACATATTCTTTTTCTTTTTTTTTTCTGCACTAAATTTTGTGTTTTAATAAAACATATCAAGAAATATTAAACCATATAAAAGAAGAATATGAAAAAAATAGCTTGAAAAGATAATTGTCTTCAACGGATATTTTCATAGTAAATTAATTCATAACTGCATTGGAATTTCAGTTATTTAAGCATCACTGTTTTTAATATTATTTAAATTACTCTGACATTTCTAGAGTAAAAGCACACTGTGCGAGGAAAAGCATTTTTTTTATGAAAACAATATAAATTCGTAAAATATTCAATTTTAATCTTGCATGTGAATTATTAAAATATGTTACGTGCTTTATGACTCAAGTTTTATATGTATATATAGTAATGATTTGTGAATCTAAAAAAAAATTCAACACATTAAAGTTAATTGTCTTGGCCTTTCAACATAAATTTTGGAAACCTTTTTCATTGGCAAACATAATAAATATTTAAAATATTTTCTACTGTGATGAATTTTTGTGCTTTATGCTTAAATATTTGTTTGGAATGGGAGACAACAAGTTTATGAAATACATTTACTGATATGTATACATAAAAGCATAATAAACGTTTTTAAAATTATTTATTATTATACTTATAGTGAAGATACCTCACAAGTTTAAGAATTAATTAATATAAATACTTGCATATCTGATAAACTTTTGCATATTAACTATAGGAGTGGTATTAATAGTAGACGCAAAATTTTTTTAACAAAGTGTAGCATTATAAAAATAGTTTTAAATCAGTCTCATAATTTGCGTACTTAAGTTGTAAGCTAAAATGCTTTTTGATTTCCCCCCTTCAATTAGCGTACAGATACATAAAAAGTGTGAGTGCCATGCAAATATGTGTGTGTATGGATAAATTATGTTTCCATGTAAAATTTTTTCTTGTTGCGCTGTATTCATATTCTTCCGAGTTTATTTGAATATTTGTATGTAAAATATATTCAGTTAGTAATTTGTACCATGATTGCTGGCGATCTATAGATTAAAAATTGTCTCATATAATGCATTCTGTTATATTTTGTGAAGTTTGTTGCAAAAGCTTGTTCATTTTAAAATTACTATGCTTATTGATATTGCTTGAAGGAAAATTTTTTATATATTTTTTAAAAACTGGGAGATACGCTTGTTATGTATTCCTTTCCGTTATTTTTTAGTAAATTAAAGCATAGGGCTTAGTTATGCACCTAGGCATTAGCTTGTTTTCATTTATTAAATGAACATTTTGAAATGAACAGACTTTGTATTTGTTTAAGTTTTAAAATGTGGTGATCTCTTCTTAGTGACATCATATTCTGTGGACTTGCAAACCCCAGTGATTTTTTAAAAAAAGTTGTTACCTTCGGATCGTCCACAAATGATGTCATGCTTAGTGAAATTGTGGCAGTTTGTGACAAGAGGGGGGTAACAGAAAGTGTGACATCACACATTTTGGTTACTATAAAAACGTTTAAAATCAGCAGATTAAATTTTGAAGTTATTTTGAAATTACCAGAATTTGAAGGTATTTTTTAATCGGGGCTAAAACAACTTTCATGTGATTTTTTCGAAAAATGCATTCAGGGTAGATTCTGAGAATATGGTAGCAGCAAAAATTCTTCACCATTACAAGAAAACCTCCCCCTGTCACACCCTTGAAATGTCCAACAAAAGATACGTCGCCCCACCTGGGTGAGTGGTAGAACTGGTAGTGGCACAAACAGGTTAATCTTACTGAGGTGTTTTTTTTTATTTTTAATTCAATCTATTTATGAGTATTTTGTGTTCATAAAGTAAAGATAAGATTTAAAGCAAAATATATCAAATTCCAAAATACTACCGTTTTCAGTTGCTCTTTTATATTAATATTTTATTACTATTGTATATTAATTAGATTTTTTGTCGTAAACCTTAATCTTATTTCATACAAAATAAGTACATATATAATCATTATTACTGTTATGCTCACAAATGTCATTAAAACACATGGTTAAAGTTTAAAAATAAAATTTGAAATATGATCTATAACGTAATGCTTTGTTTCTGAACTGCAAGTATATGTTTATGTAATATAGTGTGACACGTGACAAGGGGGGAGGGGGTATGGTAAAGTGTGACACTTTGTGACAAAGGGGGGGTGTCAAAAATATTGAAAAAAAGTGTGACATCATTTATGGACAGCCCCTTTCTGTGCAATTGAAGAAAAAAACCTGAATTTTAATGTGTCAGTGTTTTTAAGATGTTATTAGTTGTATATATTTGTTTCCTTTTCAGTGTAAAAGCGAAATGTTTTATGGACTTGAATGCCATATATTATTTAATATACATTAACTCTGTAGAGAGAGCGAAGTGTAACGGTCAGACAATTGGACGTCCTAGCTTCCTATGTGTCCTAGACTCAGATTAAAAGCTGCATTTAGGAGTGCTTGATTTTCAGTGGCAATATGATTGAATAATAGTTTTTCTTTTATGTAAAGTATATTTCTTACTTAAGTTATATAATAAATGCTAAAACATCAAATGTAGGCAGTCTTTCTTTCTATGCTACCTATAACTTATTTACAATTCCAGTTTTCCTTACATGCATGTAGTAAACCAAAGAATATCTTACATTATAAACATTCATAACATTTTTAAACAGGAATGGCACTAGAGTTTGCCCTATATGGGGGCTGATTTTCCCCACAGGGGAGCACATTTTGCTGTATGGGGGGGGGGGCGAGTGTAATGAAATTGGTCTCAAATTTCCGCCAGATTATTATTTATCTACTATAGTTAAATATCCTGTACAAAAATTTTCAGGGGGGGGCCAGAAAAATTTCCCTGGGTGCCCCGATCCCCCCCTCTGGCCCAACCCCTTCTTATAAAGTTTATAACAATTTCTTGAATTTAAAAAATAATTTGCAAGGAAAACCACTAATTATAATTTTCATAAAGGTTAAATCCATACGAAAGAAGTTTAAAATTATACAAATTATATTATAACCATTCTTCATTTAAGACCATTTTTTTTAATGAAAGAATCACCACGATATTTCCAAAAAGTAAATACAATCGCTTCAGTGAAATGAAATAAGGTTAGAAAACATTTGAATATTCATGCAGTACAGTTATTGCATACATAATACATTTATTTGCGAATGTTCTATTGTAAACTAGTTTCTTAATCAATGGGTCATGACTCAAATGAGACCACGATATATGTGACGCCACAAGTTGCTGAAATCTCCTTGAAACTAGCACTTAAATTATGCTTTAAACTAAACTGATGTATGATATTTATGAAATGCATACAGTTAGAGATTAAACAGGGTTCTTACCGATTTTTTAAATTAAAAATCAAGGAGTTTTCAAGGAGCATTTTCAAAATTTTCAAGGAGTCAATATTTACCCATGAAAAAGGGTTCCCTTTTTAAAGTACACAAAAATTATATTAAGAGTATTTAAAACATTGCTAATAACTCAAATAAATGTGGCTATATTTATTTCTTTTATAAGTTTTTACTAAGCTGATTTATCCAAGAATGCCATGTTAAATCTATTTCTATGAAAGCAGAGTGGTGTCACTTGGACACTCATTTTTTATAAAATTATACAACTACCCCACAAGTTCAAATAGATCATTACATACCACGATTTACCATGTTTTAAATAAAAAAAACTATTTCCTTTAATTTTTTTTAGAATTTAAATTCTTACATAATTTCCATGCCTCACTGTGCACCTTATGTAGTGCACAGTGATCCATGATTTAAAATATAGAGGTGCAAAGAGAACTATTGATTTAGATATTAGAAACTGTTTTTTGACATTTTCATTACTTATAAAATAGTATATGAAGAAAATAAAGTTAACAAAATTTCTTGATTATTAAAACGAATTTAGCTAAATTGATTAATCGTGTCTATTAATTCCACCATCACAATATGTCTCCTTTACAACAAACCAAACGTTATAATTTAAAGAAATGCAGTTAATGTTTCGAAATAATCCAAGAGAAATAACATTATCAATTTGCACCATTCTACTGTTTTGGTTATTACCGATTGGCACTTAAAACCAATTATTAAATTTTGGATACTGCTAGGAGACGAGCATCAAATCGTGGAAAGAGCAACTCAAAATACTGGGTAATTGATACGGCGGCGATTTAGAATCCTTTTAATTGGTGAAACGTAGTACACAATTAATAAAAGAAATGTTAAAAATTGAAAATCAAGGAGTTTATAAGGAGTAAAACCCAAAATCAAGGAGTTTCCATAGTGCTTGAAAATAAAAATCGTATTCAAGGAGTTTTTAAGTAGTTTTCAAGGAGCGTACGAACCCTGTTAAATACTTTATCATCAATTAATATTAAATTTGCTTATTTTATCCTGACATCAGTATATACAGGGTGTTTCACTACTACATGCATAAACTTCTGGAGGGGGGTAGGATACCCAGAGACGAATCGAAAACGTTGTCATCACATGCTAGAGCAGTGGTGCGGAGGGGGCAAAAAAATATAGTCGCCTAAAAGTGCCCCGGAGCTTAGGGGGGTAGTTAAATTTAAAAATTTAGTTGCAAAATTAGCTAGCTTTCCGAACAGCATTTTTTTTTACATAATTCTAGTTATAGGGAGCTAGAATTAAATAATTTAATTCTTTCCGCAAAAAGTTGGGGAAGCGAATGCCCCCCCCCCCCCCCGAGTCGACGCCACTGTGCTAGAGCGCAGAAAACATGAGAAAGGAACATAAAAAGTAATAAATATGAGTTTTATTAAAACAAGAGTTGAGGTACATTAGCATAATGTACAGAAAGTGCTCTCGACGTTCAGCACAAGCCTTGACGTTTTCCTACCCAAGGATCTTACTTCTCCTGTTGCTCATCCCGCGATTTGAAAGTTAGTCTATTTTATGTTGCATCCCGAAAATTCCGCGAGATGTTGCGCTTTACCTTTTACCAGTGGCGAATCGGGGGGGGGGGGGCTATCGGGCTGCCGCCCCCCCCCCAGAGCTAGACCAAAATTCTTTATTTTATTTAAAATCACTACAGCTGTTTTTTCTTAATCTCCCTTTTAAAAAATTGAAAACATTTCTTCCTGGCTTTTGACGGGCTCGAAAATTTTCCTACTTTTCTAGTCATTCCACTTGTAGCGTTGACGCGGTCGGAAACATTTTTTGTCTAGTTATTTCATTGTATTTTTTATTAAATTATCGAAAGTATTGTAGTGTTCTTTATGATTCTTATTATCAGGTGAGTAAAGTCTGTAAAGTTAACCCTTTATCTACTGACGGTACTTTAAAGTACTGTAACTTTCATACCTTCGCAATATGGCCCTTTTTCCCGACAGTATTCACAAGAACACGGAGAATGGAGTTTCAATAACGAGCAGTAAATGACAGCTGAAGGCAGAAAGTAAAATTTTTCAATTATTAATTAAATTAATTAAGTAATTTTAATTAATTAAAAAAGTGTTTTCCTCATTCCCAGGGTTATTCTGCATACAAAAATTATCTAATGATTAAAAAACAAAATTAAAAAGTTACTAGTAGGTAAATTCAGTAAATAAAGGGCTAAAGTGTTTTGGTTCACATAAGCCACGAGGTTTGACATTCGTCTCTACGATACAAAATTTTTATGACCCCACCCACTGATTTGATCGCTTCTTCGACTTGCAAATATGAAAACGTTTCAAAACCGTCCATATACAAGCTCAAAAGGCATCTGCAAATCAAGATGTGCAGCAGAATTGGCCATCTCCAGGCTTCAATGTAGATTCAAAACCAGCTAACTCCAAATTCTCCCGATACTGCAGTTGTACTACCCTGCCGCCAGTAGAAAAACCCTGCACAGGGTTGCCGCAAGTAGACGAGTCGAAGAAAGGAGGTAAACGGGCATGAAATCAACCGCAACATTTGGCGAACTAAGCCCACTTCGTAAGGCGAGATTTCGTTTTCGACCGTAGTACAAAGCGAAACGAGACTTCCGTCGGTTCTATCTCCGCCAGTAGAAAAACCCTGCACAGGGTTGCCGCAAGTAGACGAGTCGAAGAAAGGAGGTAAACGGGTATATAATCAACCGCAATATTTGGCGAACAAAGCACACTTCGTTAGGCGAGGAATTCGTTTTCGACCGTAGTACAAAGCGAAACGGGACTTCCGTCGGTTCTATCTGCGCCAAATGAAATAAAGCCCTTTCCTTCACCCCCCAAAATGCAGTGGAATATCCCGTTTCCATGACTCTCGCCACAGGCATATCTGGTGTCTAGGGTTTTTCTCGTGGCGGTAATACAGTAGCCTTGTGAAACCTTCTCGAATGCAGGCTTACAGCTAATACTTGGATATTGCGATTTGTTCCTATTATTGTAGTTTTCAATGAGGTGAAGAAAAATATTGAAGTTGTTCCTCCCTCACCAGACACAGAGGAAGGGCAAAAGGGATCCAATGGCGGATCTAGGAATCCGTTAAGGGGGGTTACTTTCCTTCAGAAATGCTGTGTTTTCTTCACCAGAGAACAAGATTTTTTTCAGCTCTAAAATTTTTTGCTGAAAAACTGCCTATGTTTTGCTCCTTCTGTAACATCTTGAATTATTATTATATACTTTTAAGGAATGACATACACTAGTCAATCTTGACAAGAAACGAGAAAAAAAAAATCTCAATCCCGTGCCCCTAATCAGGTGGTCTCTATTTCACTATTCAACAAAATTTTAAACTGGTGCAACCTCAACGAGTGTCACTACCCCCGTTTCACGGTATCTTTTAAGCTTGAATCTTCGCATGTGTATTTATCATATTTCCAACCTTTATACAATCGAATATAACAATTCGAAGATACAAATTTAAAAGGTATCAAGTTGTTTTCTTAAGAGGAAGTTTCCTTTCCCCACTGAAAACGACACCGCATAGTTATGTAGCGCTGCATTAGTATGCAGCATTTGAGTGGGTTCTGTGTCTGATGCGCACAGGCGCATCATTAACTAGTGGAATTTGCGCACACATTGTAGGTTTACTGGATCCTAATTGCCTTTGGCAGGAAAACTTGGCGAACAACTAGAGAGGCAATAGAGAATGCATACTTAAGGGAATGACTGTTGGGTGGGGGTTCTTTTCTATGCGATAATCACCACTTTCCCAAGGGAAATTGATAATTACATTATTCATGTATTTTCAATTTGTTTAACATAACGATTAATTTATATGGATTATTTATTGTTGAATTTAAATTATATCTGTATTATTCTTATGTTTGAAAATAACAGTTTTTAAGGTCCTTAGCATTTTCCCAGGGAAGCATCGTTGTGTTATCAGGGGCACGAGGTGTCATTCTCCTACTGACATTGATTGAATGCCATATGTCAAAGGTTTTTAATGCGCCAAAGCCAAGCCAAATCATATAGAGATCGATGAAGTTTACAATACTGCAACCTTTCTAACGCTTGTGCGCAAAGAGCACTAATTAATGACTTATCGAAAATGCGACTGTGCGCAAGTTCCACAATACCTTTGAGTGTCCCAGAAAGCTCTGCAACAAATCTAGCTGAAAGAACGAAAATAAATGAATAAAAACGCATCAATGTGGAACTTCAGCATTTTATTTTTCGAATCGATTGAAAATGCTTCAAAATGAACAATAACATTAAAAAACATTCTAGGCAGTTTTTTTATATATACAGTGACCTCTCACTTGTACGCGCTCTATTTTATGCGCGTTTTTTTTCGCGGTCCCGGCCAGGGGTATAGGAAAACAATGATAACTCTTATTCATTTATGCGCCGCACTAAAAAAGCACCTCTCACTTATGCGCGTCGCAAAAATTTTTTTAGTTCAAAAAGTTGTTTTTTCAGTAGAACAAAAACCTTTTTTGCTCTGCTTCTAGGAATGCATTCCCTCGCCCTTTCTCTATTGTTCAGATTCCAGGAACAGATTCCTCTAACTTATGCACAGGGGTGTACGTGGGGGTTCTTGTGATTGACGTCAGTAAAAGTCGCATTTATACAGTAGCCAATTAGAGAAGTTAGTGCTGTACGTACCAAGTGACATTGATCGCTAGCGAAAGAATCATCTTTGGAGTTTTGGTTAGATGGTTACGTTTTAAAATGGCGAAAAAAAAAAACGAAATTGTCGCTTTCGTTTAAAATGGTTGTTATTAAAAAAATTCGAAGAAAATCCTTGCACCTTGAAAAAACATTTTAATGTCCCAGAATCGACAATAAGAGAGATTTTAAAAAATCGGGAGCATTTCCATTTTCTTTGTGTTCTTAAAAAATAATTAACGGAGGTTCTACACGTATTTCCGTTTTGAAACTAATCTTATTTACATTTTTCAGTAGTATATACATAGTATTAGTTAACAAAATATATGTACACTGTATTGATGTTTCACTTTTAAGTCCCTTTTGTGGTTTTTCACTTATGCGCGTTTTTTTCGCTGTCCCCTGTGCCTGCGCATAAGTGAGAGATCACTGTATATATTTGCAATCAAAGTTCGCCTCTCAGATGACGCGGGAAAAACGATCCATTTTGGCGCGAAGCGGGTCTGACGTCACATGTGCCCAAACAGGGGAGAGCTCCCGTTCGCTCGCTATAGAGATTTTGCTTTTTTTCTTCTATATTTTCCGACTACCGCATCAGATAAAATAATGTCGGAAAAAGATACAAGTATTGTATTTTTCCTAAATGTGCTAAAACAACTAACGGCACCCGATGAGCAATTTATCTATATTATTTCTATTAAAATTGTATATCACCAAGCACAGTGAAAAACAGCCTTGAACTCGCTATCCGTTTTATTTTGAATATAAGTATAAGGTGAGATTTTAATTATCAATTTTAAAGCAAATAGTAAATTTTAATTAGTTTTTTTCCTTCTATTTGATTACATGGAATTTATATTTTAATCCTTTGAGGGGCGGTGGCACAGAGGCAGTCCCAACTTCTTTAAGATTAAAAAAAAATCTTGTTCTTGTTATATTACTGCTTATATTATTTCCATGGATATTCAAATGTTTCTTATATTTTTTAAACTACACTACCATTCAAAATTAATTAGAATATCTTAAATATAAGTTTAAATTCATGACATTCTTGATGATAAAAATCGTTTTCATTTGTAGTGCAAGAAAATAATTCACAGAATTGTTGATGCAAAATAAATAATTTGGATTCAATGAGTTTATTTAAATCAAAATTAGTCTTCAAAAAGTCAATTTAATTATCAATTATTACAATTGAAAAAATAAGCGAAACGCTCGCCAACACACAGTCGCAATGTGCATTTTGAACCAAATATGCAATTTGAACATCTTTTTTTCAATGGATTGAAACGAAATTTGAGCACAGATTTATAATTAATATTAGCAAACGCCATACCAATTTTTATTTATCTAAGCCAAATAGTTAGGAGATATAATTTTTACAAGTATGCGATTATACAGACCGACAGACAGTCAACCCTTTGACGGATTTGGCCCAAAATTTTATACGGACCTACATTCATGATGATAAAACTGTGTACCAAATTTTATTCATCTAGCTATTCAAGTTTTTGAGTTATAGTGTTCACATGACCGCGGACAGACAGACAGACTTCCCGTGGACGGATTTTGTCCAAAATTTGACGGAAACCTACAAATTATGTGTCAAGTTCACATACCAAATTTCATTCCTGTATCCCTAATAGTTTTCGAGTTGTCGTGTTCACAGACAGACATAATTCCAAAATTGTGTTTTTCGGACTCAGGGTGGTCTAAAACGTGGAGATTCGTCAAAATCTCGAGTTCGAATTTTTTGAAGATTACAATACTTTCTCTTTGTATACTTCGTATACGAGAAAGTAAAAAGGTAGATAAATTTACCTCACCGTACATCTAGGGTTTGTCGGTTTGTACATGGGAGCCCTTAAATTCCTAGATTAGTCGCATTCGGTCGTGTTTGAATATAATTATAAATTTATATAGGTTTCTTCATATAAGTGTTTACCGGATTTTTTATATTAATTACTATTCACTAATATCTTACAATTAATATTTACACGAATGAAATAATTTATATTCTTCATAGCAGAGTAATATAAAACTATATAAAATAAAATTAATTTTTCAAAGGCGCACATGTATTTAAAAAAAAAATGCCGTACCTGAATTTATTTTGAGCGGAACTTCTGAAATTAAATTATATTCCTGGGGTTTTTTTTGTAGGCATACGAAATTTCACAGATCATGAAAAATCAGATTCTTAGCTTTTCATTCTTTCTTGTGCGACAGAAATCGCAGCGTCTTCTCGGAATGTCCAAGGGCCCCTCTTCAATTTATTGCTGCCTGATGCTTTTGAAAATCTACCCGTTTTTTCTAAGGCGAAATCTATTGTGGTATACTACAGAGCTTTGTTCCGGTTACTGAATGCATTCAAGGGAAAGTATGAACAGCTTTTCTTATGAGATAATTTACGATCCTTCGCTTTGTGTCCAGTTTCTTTGCCATCATTGTAGAATCAATCCTTGGCAAATTATCAGATTTACCTTGTACAAAACCAATATCCATTATGAAATTAAACGTTGAAAAGCCAAAAACTTCACTTCTAAAATGTAAGCTAGTACGAACGCCTTGAATCAAAACATGGTACAAAAGTAGCGAAAGAGAAGTATGCGGAGGAAGGCACAAGTGACGTCAAAATCGACTCGGCCAATGAGAGTGAGTTTCGGATTGCATCATCATTCCTGGTATTTCAGTGCATCTTTCGCCCTCAATATTTAAATAATTTTTTATGTGAAATTTCACTTGCATATTTGAAATTAGAATGATTTTTTCCCCCTAAAAATACGGATTGCTTTCACTAGTTTTTAAAAAATGCTGAAGTTCCCCCATTGGGGGGAATTCTGGGAGGGGACGCACTTGTGTCCGACTTGAGATGATGAGAAAGGAGGGAAGAAAACCCAGACGATATTTCGTGCAAGCCTGGAGTAGAAGATGTGACTATAGAAGGACCCCGGTAATCCGGAAGAATTCAGGCATATGGACGTCCGGATTAGCGAGGTTTTTAAAAAACAACGTAAAATACTCTTTTCAAAAATTGTATCTATAGGTACTATGGTATATTTGTATGAACTAACATTTTATGGATAAATTGAATGAACATGATATGTACAACATAATTACTACATATGTAAGTGAATGAACATAATCAGTGTCCAAAAAAGTCAGTGATTTTTTTGCGCGGTCGTTCCAATTTTTGATTCAAATGCGCGGTTTCTTAAACGTCTGAGGAGCATATTTTCGTGTGCTTCAAAATTTTGCTCTTCAGCCCACTGTAATGAAGTGTTGAGTGCCACCACAGCCTCAGAATGAGAAATTTTGATAGAGTTCACAGGGGTGACGTCGTCGTCATCATCATCTTCTGCTATTACCGTCCTGATAATTTCGTTGTCTGTTAAAATTTCATTTCGAGCCAAACTGTCGTCAGCTTCAGCGAGAGACTCAGTATTAGACATCGGGCTCGTGTTTTGTAATTGGTTAATGAGTGATGCAAGCTGAATTTCTTCAGTTTGCACATTTTCTTCAACTTCAGAATCAATAAAATAGGGAAGAAAATTTTTCCACGACTTGTTGATCAGCAATGTAGACACAGATGCCCAACTGTTAACAAGACTAAACACGACATCTTGTAAATTTACGTTTTTCAGTGTTTTTTACAAGTTTTCGTTGTGCACAGGATCATTGAGAATGTTCGTAAAAGCAACATTCATCATTCTCCATGGACCGTCCGGATTACCGAGGGTTCCGGATTAGCGCGTGTCCGGATTACCGGGGTTCTACTGTACTAGAATTTGAATTTTTTAAATGTTTGATTCTATTTTTTATTGCAAAAATTCATACATTTTTGAATGATCCTCATCTGTGTGCGGCGGAGTATTTGAGTGATTATTTACTTTTCTATATTTTCAAAGTTTCTTTCTGGCATGGCAACGTTGTTTAAAAAGAGTAGAAAAATGCTTTTTCATATTTGTATTTTATTAGTATTGATAGAGAGTATTTTTATTTAGTTTTTATTTTTGAAGAGTATTTGCATTCATAGTTCATAGAGTAGCAAACACATCCTTCGAGTGGGTGTACAAGTAATAATTTACAGAGAATTTCGAACACCCAGATAGGTTTTGAAAAATTGATTTAAAAGCAGGCCTCCAAATAAATGGGTTTCCTTTTAAATCTTCCGTTGGGAAAAAAAGGGCCATTCATTCAAACCATACTGTTATACGGTGATAAAAAGGCTATATTTGAAAGTTTTAATTCAACAAGAAAGGATTCAAAGATTTACGTTTGTTGGGGAAAGTTGGCGACAATATTTTTAGGGAAAAAAAAAAAAACCCACCAGGTGGCCAGTATGAGTACGCGTTCCACTAGGGAAAACCCGACTTAACTTGGAAAAAACGCGTTTCAACCTAACAACGCTAGGAAAAACATTTTATTCGGTTTGGCTAGTTCAGAATGTACGAATCCAGAAGTCGGATCGGGGGGGGGGGGGGGCTGACGTCATAAACATTTTATATCGTCGTGACAGATGTCACTTCATGGCTTATAGACAAAACATTTTACGATTCTTATTGTCAGGGTGAGTAAAGTAAAAGAACATTACCAATTCTTTCGAAGTTAACAAAAACATATAAATAACTACAAAAAATGTTTCCGACCGTATGTACATACAAGTTTTAATTCAACAAGAAGGATTAAGATTTACGTTTGTTGGGAAAGTTAGCGACAATATTTGTAGGAGGAAAAAACACCAGTAGTAAGTAGTACGCGCGTTCCATAGGGAAAACCGACTAACTTGGAAAAAACGCACTGAAAATGGAAATTTTCAACCAAGAAACTAATTATCACGTTTTTTTTTTTTTTTTTTTTTTAAAAAGGGAAATTAAGAACAAAAGTTGTAGAATTTTAGATAAATCAAATTCGTTTTAGCTCGGGGGGGGGGGAGGCTGCAGCCCGATATTTGGACTCTCCACTAGTTTGTTAGATATTATTTGTATCTATCAAAGCATTTCTTTACTCGTCGTAACTAAATCAAACAGCACAAGCACATTCCTGCAAGAATTAAATTATACGACTGCACTTGCTTTGAAAATTTCACAAGCAAAGCAAATCCAGATTCGAGCGGTTTTAACTGGACAAAACCGGTTTAAACTGGAAATAACTCCTGTTCGATGAGGTGCGTTTTCCCTAGTTAATTCGGGTTTTGACTGATTCCGGGTTTTCACTGTAACATATATATATATATATATAGAAATTAAAAGGAAAATAAATTAAAAGAAACAAAAAGTAAACAATAATAATAATGAAAACAATAAACGTTTTTGCGCGCAAAAGCAGCAGCAAAAAGTAATTGCTTCAACAGACATTTTTTTAAGGATAATACAACAAAAACTATAGAATAAAAAATCAAAGATTCTCTAATACTTAGAGCACTTTAATTAGAAATTATTCAAAATGGAAAGGAACTAAAATGGCGCACTCATCAGAAACCACATGCCATTTTTAGTTCAAAAAGAACAAAATTTTCTGTGGAAAGGAATGACAAAAAGTCAAAATTTATTCCTTCTATTTAAATAAATTAAAATAAAATAAAAATATATTTTGCATTAAATTTAATTAATTTTGCTAAATTTTATGATTTGTAACTAATATATATATATATATATATATAGCACACACAAAAAATTGCAGCTACACGAACATTTCTACAGTGTTCGATATTCTGAGAGCTGTACAATATTGCGAAGATATCATAGCAGTATTGTAGATCATCCGGTACTGTTTGGGTATTTTCAGAATGAAAATCAAATCTTTGACACAAACAGACCAACTCATTAATAAAATTATTTTTCTATCGTTACTCAAAACACATTACAAAAAAAAAAAAAGTGTTCCTACAACTTCAACTGATCCTTCTCTTACAAATTCTAAAATTCAACCGAAAAAAATCTCAAAATATTTAACAAAGAATTCTGATCAATATGTCAACAAGATCAGAAAAAAATCGGAGGCAGCGAAATGAGCTCGCATGCAGGAAGATTGGAGAAAACGAAAATTGAATAGATAAAGGCTGTGCACTTGAATATATTCAAATAAAATCATTTAAATTTTGGAACATTCTAGTAACATTCCCAATTATCTTCTGCAAGTTTTATATTAGGGGCTGTCTATAAATGTCACAATTTTTTTCAATATTTTTGACCCCCCTCGTCACATGTCACGCTATATTACATAAACATATACTTGCAGTTCAGAAACAAAGCACTACGTTATAGATCATATTTCAAATTTTATTTTTTAACTTTAACTATGCGTTTTAATGACATTTGTGAGCAGGGGGAGGTTTTCTTCTAATGGTGAAGAATTTCTGCTGCTACCATATTCTCAGAACCTACTCTGAATGCCTTTTTGGAAAAGAAAGGAATATAAGTGAAAAAAAAAAATCACATGAAAGTTGTTTTAGCCCCGATTAAAAAAATACCCTCAAATTCTGGCAATTTCAAAATTTTATCTGCTGATTTTAAAATGTTTTTATTTTAACCAACATGTGTGATGTCACACTTCTTGTTACCCCCCTCGTCACAATTTCATGAACCCCCCTCCAAGTGTGACATCATTTGTGGACGGCCCCTTATGTTGTTTAATAATTTTTCAAAAAATACTTTAATTTAAAAACAATGTTCAATCCTATAATTAAATAGTATTTAAATTATGTCAAAAAAGTTTCATCATTCTTTTAGTATTTTATATAAAACTACTTTTAAATTTTAATTCTGCAATTTTTTTTGTACGATATATTGAAACCAAAACTCTTTCGAAAATGATCCGCAATTAAATCTTTAAATGTTCCAGTTTTATCAAAATTTGCTACTTAAAACTGCTCACAGAGCTTAAATTAAAACAAACATGAAAATTTCTAGTTTGTCAGAGACTTACATTGCCTAAGGGTTCTTAGAATGCTTAATCAGGCCCTGCATATTTGTACAATATGGTGCATTAAAGTTTGTCATATTGAGTATGTATTTTGGAACAGTAATCAATCAATCATCTTCAATTTTGATGGGAAGATGGCAGGTCAAATTTCATCTATTCACTCGTTCTGTTTCCGAATTGTGTTCATATACAGACAATTCCAAAAAAGGATTTTTCAGACTCGAGATTCATCAAAACCTTGAGATATAATTTTTAAACAATTACAATACTTTTTCCTCTATAAACGAGAAAGTTTTCTTCAAAGTATTTTGCTTAATAAAAAAAAAAATGTTATATTTTCTACATTTTTACATGTATTAAAAGAGCAAAACAATGTAAAAAGTATTTCCCAATTAGTCACGGCTAAAATTTTCAATACAAAAACTAAAACATAAATTGAAAAAAAGTCAGTATGCTGCTGCATGAAGAGTTCTGCCAAGTACAATTTTTATGAAACTTTTCTGTCTTTTTACTATCAAAAAATTATTAAAATGCATTAATTCAAACTGAAAAGTGCCAGCTGACATTGTGTTTGATATTACTTGTATTATCAAAAAATGTTTCAAGTACACACTTTTATCCTTGACTTGTTCGTAACCTAAACAGCATTTAACGCCCAGTTTTAAAGCTAAATGAAGGCTATTTTAGGGACAGACCTCTTCACCCTTAATCAGTGATAGATAACACTTAAATCAGCACCCCACAAATGCGAGGGCACTTGACTCTCCAAAGCTTAAATAATTTAATTTAGTAATTGTTTAAATTGTAATTATGTCAAAAATATCAGCTTCCAGAATACAATTTTAAAAGCCAAATAAACAGATACTGGCAAGCATGTCTTGGGGATAATAATTACAGTAAAACATTTTGGAAAGACGTGCAAGTTTGTCTCGAATAAAACTCCAGTTCCAATTTCTAATTAAGAATAATTTCATACGAAAATGATTACACATTTTAATCAAATTTCAAACTTTTCTAAAACAGCATAATAAAAAACATCTGCTACAGAGTGAATATTTTCTAACAGACCGAGTCTCTATTTTCCAACATCATTATAATAAATTAAATGGCAAAAAAAATCGATGATTGATAATTTGTTAAGCATTAAATACACTTAGGAATAAATATTTTCTCCAAGTTTAAATGACAGGTGAATATCAATATTCCATTTGAAAGCTCCTTTTTGTGTTTCATTGCATTGAGGCTTGGAACTAATTTCAGAGAGCATGAATCTTGTTATATGTAGATGAGTTTAATGTTTTTGTGATCTACATGTTTACCAGGAGAGATTTGAGTCAATACATTTTTATTCAAAAGCTCTAAAAAAATTACTTAAAAAAAGGTCACAGAAACTAACAAATGCATGATTTTCTGACAAACAAAAATGAACAACCACAGACAACTCATTTCAATCAAACTGATGGTTTTAATTGCATGCGAATCTATAGTGCTATTTACAATGATACAATCAGCATTTTCCATTTTTTGTAAGTAAATACAAAACATATTTTACACAACCCCGAGAAATGCAAAGTTGCTCATACAACATGCAGCGAGGCCAACATAGGATACCTAGAACGGGATCTCAGTCTTCAAAAGTCCTTCACGAAGAAATGTTTTTTACATCTGGATGCTTCACAATGACGTCAGCACATCAACACTTAAGTCGGAATTATTCACAATGGATCTTTGGAAAAAGTCAACAACGAATTCACATAGAGCAAGGTTATTTAGCTATACCTCTCTTTGCAAGATTTAGTATTGGGTGAGAGTGGTTTTTAAAATCTATCATGACAGTGGTAAAAAATGGAAAAATGTTTCATAGCCAAGAGAGAAAATATAGGAATAATATCAACAGAAAGATTTATATATATTTTAATATATATATATATATTCTATTTTTTTTAATAATTATTACCAGCAAAAGGTAACTGATACTTATGAAACAAAGATTTAAATAATCAAGAACATGAATTGTACTTAGATTCAAAATTAAATACACAAAAGCAGCATAGTTCTTAAAGTACACATATGACTTGCATATCATTAAAATGACCAATTTTTGTTTTAAACAAGTTTAATCTTTGTTAATTTAGATTTTAAAAACTGAAATGGAATCAACCAAATCAAAGAAACTTAATAGGGGAAAACAAATTAAAACACACCAACAGAACATATACATTTAAGAATTTAGAAGCACTTAAAAGAACAAAAATTATCAAGGCATGTTTAACAATAATATTTTTAAAAAACCAAAAATCCCAACAATATTAAAGAGTTTTGGTCAAATTTGTAATTCCACCCGAAAATTAAGCACAACCATGCACAATTATGTGTAAAAAGCTAAAAATACAAGTTGATAAGAAAGTTAAAAGAACACGTATATTAGTTCTAGACTATGAGTGTAACAAATGAAGTATGTAGCACCTTGAAATTCTTGCAAAATACAGAATGAATGACATAGATGAATTATTTTTGTTAATGGCTACAAGAAACATGGCAATATTGAGGAATTTCTTCTTTTCTTAAGTATCACAAATCTTGTCAAGTGTACATCTCACTTATCCTAGTAGTTTTAATCTTTTAAAAGAAACTTACAGTTTCTATTTACAACACTTAACAGGGGTTTCGTCACAGTGCTATGGATATCAAAAAACATCTCTTCCTTTATTTACAATACATACAAAAATACAAAATGTACAATATATGAGCTGCACTGTTGAAGTTAACACACTAGTTTTCAAGCAAGCCAGTATAACCTTGCACTCTAGACATAGCATTCAAAAACTGAACAATTTGCACACAATTTAAAAACCATGTTCTAAGTGTCCAGATTGCATCACTACTTCGTCAATGAAAATATGAGTAATTAAAGTACAATGCCTATACAAATTTACAAAAGAATTTACTATACATACATCAGGGAACTAAAATAACCCGAACGAGCGACATTGCTTTGCACAATCTTTAAAATACGAACTGGATACTACAAGTGAATGCTGGAGCCCATTCACAATCATTTTGCTTCAACCAATGAGATGATACACGTGGACACATTTGAATATTCATTATGCTGCAATGGGCTCAAGAGGATTTATAATCGCTCTCTTTAGACTCCACATCACACAATTTTTTGAGATTATAAGAATATACATCAGTACAGGTTTCACAGTTGATGACTAAGAAAGAAGTACAGAGAAAAATTTAATTTTTATATTTATTTAAATATCTTAAAGTCCTGCGGAAACTGAAGTATTCTTATATTTCATTCCATAAATACATTTCATTTAAAATAATCTTGCACAACATACAGAAAATAAGGTAAAAGAGACTATGTTTTGTTGACCTTAAGCAGAACTCAATAACCAACAAAAATGTTTTCAAAATAATAGATTAATACATAAATTTTAATACAAGAACTATAAATTTAGAATTACTTTTTTTTGTTTAAAAAAAAAACCACTCAAAAATAAAATTTTCACAGTGATTACATAAGCTGAAATGTGAACAATGCATTTTCTAATGATGTAACCTTCAACCTGTCCAAAATAGTAAAATAAACAGAGTTTACTTAAAACAAGTCTTTAAGATCTGTTTAAGTGTCAAATGAAAAAGTTATAAATCTTTTAGAATAAATTGCAGATGCATAAAGAAATTCCAGGAAAACATTTTCAACAAGGTGGAAATTTTAGCAAGAAACAAGAACGTTAATGAATCAACTATACACTTTCAACTTCCATAGCAAATGGCATTCTGCAGTGAACCTTAATAGAAAAATTCAAAGATGAATCATTTGTATATTGCCTTGTACAATTTCTTTTATATATCCACCAGAAAAAAATTACAATTTTATGTAGATTATAACTATCAAAATTGCAAAGAAAATAGCATTCATGAGGGATAACAATGAACATCTATAATTTTCAAAAAACTATAAATCAGATGACAGACAATAGTTACCTTGCAAGCATTGTTTTTGACCACATTAAATATGAATTTTTCCAGCCAGACTATTATGAAGATTCTATAATCCAGTATTATTTCCGTTACAATGAAATGACTACATCTTCAATGGGAGCCCATCGCAACATAAATATACAATGCAAACAAAAATGAAAACAAATGTTATGGTTTTGGGAAGATTGTCTAAAACACAAATATGACATCGCAACAACTTTTAACAACAAAAGACCACGGGATTAGGAAGAGACTGTAAATTAGTGCAGTATGCATGGAGTAATGGGAAAACGGGACATTGAATTAATGAATATTTGGCAATTAAAAAAACACCGGCGGCACAATTTATCTTTTCCTCCCTAAACTGACAAAACATTTAACTATGAAAAAATAAATATCGATAAACTACTGAAAAGTTCCCACGTATGGCCGAGAAAAAACTCGCAGAATTAAAATCCCACAGTTTCTACATCAAATTGGTCATGAACAATGCCATATGAGCAATGACACAAGCACAAATGCCACGCTGTACATAAATACATAACTTAGGTGGAAAAAAAACAAACACTTTTTTTTTATTCCTTTCCTTTCTTAAAGTTTGACAAATATCACAAAAACATCACCCTGAAAGAGTGGATGCAAATTTAAAATAAGACAGAACAATTATATACATCTATTTACATATTAACAGATCTGTATAGCTAAACAAACATGTTCCTAGCAATATGATGGATTCAGAATAGTAATATTTATTTATAGATATATAATTGTGATAATCCTGAGTTATATACTAAATAAGTTCCAAACACATTGTGAAGCATCGTCCGTGAAGGGGGAGAGGGGGACTGCTAACAGTCCGTCAGTGTCCAGAGAAATTGTACAAGTCTCACCTTGCACATTAATTTACTTAGTTCCACTATAGACAATGAAAGGAAGTGTCATGTCACATCCATTGACACACTGCTTTCACTTGCCACTTTGTCCACTTTCACTTTCGTTAGGAATAACTCTTGCTTTAACCTAAATTAAAAGTATAAATACCATAAAGGAACTGCAATTCATAATCTCAAACACGTTAAATTTTTAAACATAATCAATGCAAGTGATAGTAAAATGAAATATATATATATATATATATATATATTTAATATCAAAGATAAGAATAGGAGACTTGATGTTTCAGCAAGGCTATCTGTCGTCATGGAGTTCATTATTTTTTGGTATACATAAAAAAAACCTGAAAACAAGTACTGATAAAAATTACGAAATAAAAAAGGCCGAATCAATAAAATATGATTAATTTTCCCATCTATTTTTCTAAAATAAATACACAATAAAACCTGTGTATAATGATACTGTCAATAGCATTATGATAAACCTGCCTATAAAAATATTTTCTTTGGTGCCAGCAGAACTCTTATTTACTCAATGCATTTTGAACATGCATACATCAATTTAATATTTAGGAGGGGCATTTCGATATTGTTTAAAACTAAATGTTTGCCCATGACCAAATTTAACAGGCGAAAGAAGTTGCAAAATATCTACAACATTTTAGATATTGAATGAAAGATTAATATGGTACTTTGAAAAACTAAAGAAAATAACCTGGAAAAAAAAAACAATTTCCAAAAACAGTATCAAAGGAAAAAAATTAAAAATACCATTTACAAAGAGGAATTCAAAATTTTAAAAATAAATTTTAGGAAGGGTAAAAGCTACTTTTCATTTTTTTCAAACTGAAATAATAAAAATAAAACTTAAAATCTAATTAGAAAGCAAAGAAAATGTCCGATATCACATTATAAAATGGGCCAATTTGAAGTTTGTGCAAGAATATTTCAATGCACAAAACTTATGAAATGAACTAACTTATAAATGAAACTTATGAAATGAATTAAAAATCATTTCATTCAATAAGCTTGAGTTATCGAATTATTTTAAAAAGTGCAATAAAATAGTGTATAAAAAAAGTGTATAAAATAATTTCTTCTAGTCCCATATAGATTTATAACCCAATACAGATTTAAAACGAAAAACGTGGGGCGCATGCAATAGATAATTGATGCATAAATAGTTTATTTCAGTCACTAACAATTTTATTACAATGGAAATGATATGAGCTGTTAAGAGTTTTCTCAATGACAGCTACTCCCTACATTCCTTACTATTAAATATTGCATGCGCCCTACGTTTTTCGTTTTAAATCTGTATGGGGCTAGAAGAAATTATTTTATACTTTTTAGTCCATTTTAAAAACGTGGTATATTAAAATTTTTATTTTATTTAAATAATTATTATTTAAATAATTATACTTTTTAGTCTTGTGTGTGAAATTTTGCAATCGATTTTAAACATCTTGATGAGATTAAGACAGAGACATGTGGCAAATTTCAGGTTTATTTCAGTTTCTTTTCACCGGATCATAAATAGAAAATTGTTATTTTCCTAAAAAATTAAGTTACATGACGCAGAGACCTTCGAGATATAATGAAAAACGTACTGCGCATGCACAAAGATATGGCTAAAATATGGAAAGCTTCGATGATCCCATGGGCCATCCATATACCCAAGAACCAAGTCTGTGATGTTAATAGTTTTCGAGATATAATGAAAAACATTCTGTGCATGTGGTATGCAAAATATGAAATGACAGACAAACAAGAAAGCGAATTAATATTGCATTGTCATCTAGTTCTGAGCTATGTTTAAAGTTTCGAGTCTCTAGCTCATAAGGAAGTTAGTTTAAAATTCATTGCAAAATTTGTACCGAAGAGACAGACAGACAAGAAAGCGAGTTAATAAAAACGCGGTAAAAACTTTGTTAATCAGATGCAAATAACAATAGAAGAAGATAATGTGATCAAACAATTGGATGGAACAATAAAATGAGTTATAATTTTTTTTTTTACAACACTGAAAAGTATTGTTGCAAACCCTTAAAATAAATAAATTAATAAACGTGTTAAAATTGATATCACTAAAAAATTAAATCTTAAATGGTGAAGGCAATCAATTTTGCGAAATGTTTTCGGAAGATATCGTGAAAAAATGCCAAAACCTTGCATAATATTTATTAAACTGAAATTTTAACTAACTTTAGGAGTTTGTAAAGCTGACTTTTTGCACAAACTACACTTCACTAAATCTGCATCAATGATAAGCAAACTTGCCTTGCACAAGGACATGATTGCAAGTACATGTGCCAGTGACCGAGAATGACTTGATAGTAGGAATGTAACAAATAGCGATTTGGCCGAATAATTGAACATTCTGCCAAATTTCAGGTCGAATACCAAATTTTTTAAAACATTTCGCTTTTGATTGTAAATGAAGTAAATTTCAAATGAATTTTTTTAAATTAAATAACTGATTTGTTATTTAAGAAAATGTTAATGCTTTTATGTATATTTGTAATATTTTAAATACATTAATTCCAATAATAAGAAAACCTCATCATTTTGGGATTTCTTCAAAGAAAGAAAAGAGCCATCATTACAGAACATGATAGTTACAATCACAGAAGAAAATTGAATGGAAAAATTAAAATTAATAGAAGTAAATTTCTATTTTAGTAAAGAACTTCTAATAGGCAAGATGGAGTGTCCAACGAGTTAATGGGAAAAAAAATGCAGAAAAATTTCCAAGGTTTGCAAATTTAGCAAAAAAATGTCTTTCAGCACCTGCAAGCATTATATATTAGTGACTGTTCCCCTCCCCCCCAGGTGCTGGTAATATATATGAAACCATATGGAACAGACTTCTATAAATGATACGCAGCATTATTAAATACACCTCATCTACAATGCATTTTAAAATTAGATAAATATTAATATTTTATAATAAATGTACTGGTATGGAATTCTGCAATATTCTTTATTAAATATATTTAAAACATTTTATTCTGAATTTATTTTGCTGAATATCTGTGTAGCCTTCGGCTAGACCAAAAATTCGAGGAAGGGTGTTTGTGTGTTTTTGGTTACATCCTTACAGTGAAACATAACAGGATGAATAATGCATGAATCTTAGGTCCAATAATAACCTTGAGCATCATCTTATTGAGCATCAACATATTGTGGAAGCATATTTTCACACAAATCCATTGTATGAATGTGGTTTTAACTTGTTCATCTTTTCTACTAATTTATCAATGAACTCGCCAATTGAGCTTGAGCAACGAATAATTTCAGTTCCATCACTTGAAACCTGTACTGAACAACGTCTTTATAAACATAGTTGTCTTAACAACTTTGACTGTAAAAAATTGGACAAGGTTATCTTTTGGGCACTTGTCACAATTCCTCAGCATACATTCTCTCCCTACTCATTCAAAAACAGTTTATGAAATAAACTCTTTGCGATCCTCTTCAATATCTGCTTCGTAAATCAATAAAATAACATTGATGTTTTGTGTACACACACCAAGTGTCAAAACACACTACTTAGATGTCAAAGAAAAAAATTTTGAAAGACCTATTTTCAAGTTAAATTAGGTATTCCAATTCAAAATTTGAGTAAAGCGCATTAAGATTACAAAAAATCCGATTTTTTTTTCTAATAATTCTTTTTTCTATGCTCACCATATCCTTCATCCATGACAAAATTTTAGACTTTTCATCAATCTGATAAAACTGTTTTACCAATTCAATAGTTTCAGGACTCGCCGTTTCTCATGACTAAGAGTTGGTTCCGATAAAAAAAAACTGTCTTGGATCAGTTTTTGAGCCTTACAAACAGAATAATCAGTTATGTTGAAAGTCTCTTATTTTTCTTCTAGACTACTTTAGTGAAGCCAGAGTTGTCAGCATTTGAACCTGCTTTTATTGCTTTATTCATCTTTAATTATATATGAGCATGTCTAGATGTTCAGTTTTTACTTTCTCGTATACGAAGTATACAAAGAGAAAGTAATGTAATCGTCAAAAAATTCGAACTCGAGGTTTCGACGAATCTCCATGTTTTAGACCTCCCTGAGTCCGAAAAACACAATTTTGGAATTATGTCCGTCGGTGAACACGATAACTCGAAAACTATTAGAGCTACGGGGATGAAATTTAGTATGTGGTCTTTACACATGATTTGCAGGTTTTTATCAAATTTTGGACAAAATCCGTCTACGGGAAGTCCGTCTGTATGTCCGAAGTCATGCGAACACTATAACTCAAAAACTTGAATAGCTAGATGGATAAAATTTGGTACACTGTTTTATCGTCATGAATGTAGGTCCATAAAAAATTTTGGGCCAAATCCGTCAACGGGCTGACTGTCTGTCAATCTGTATAATAGCATACTTGTTCAACTCCATGCGCATGCGTAAATGCCTGTGCAAAGAAGGGATGTTCCGAAAACTTGGCAGTTTGCCAAAAACCAATTCTGGCGGCGAGATTTTGTAAGGAAGCAAACATTTAGGGCGTCTCGTTTTACTTGCGTATTGGAAGCAATCTCTGCGCATGCGCAAGATATTCTCCTGTTTTCTTCTCCGCACGCAGAACTTGCATTGCTCGAGTTTGATTTAAAAAAAATAAATAAATATTGCGAAGTTTTAATACATACGTATCTTTTTGAATATGATTCTTCACCTCAATATTTTACTATCACTATAATCAACAATGAATAACCTTCTGATAGTCATTACATTCTGGGTTACAGTTGGTTCAAACTTTTTATCAACGCAGGGGGAAGGGAAATGACAAATGTTTGAAAAGTATACGAGAAAGTTTAGGGGAGGCCACTCCCGCTGTTTTTTTTTTAATCACATTTTTTTTCCGAAGTCAGTTTTTTTCCTCTGTCAAAGCAACTTCAAGAATAGTTTGAATTTTTACTTTTACAAGTATTCTTTTTAGATTTTATTTACCGTAAAATGATCTTGTATGTTCACCAAGGGTATGTAATTTCATTGGAGAACACCCAATTTCATGGAATGAAGAATTATAGTACATCATTCACATTTTTTTTGCAACACTTAATTAGTATTTAATCCCAGATCATGAACTTTACCATCCTTGGATATTTAAGTTATTTTCAACATTACTCTCATCAAATTTTTTGATTTTAAATATCTTGTTCCTATAAGATGTACAAAGTTTTTATCCTGGTTTCACTTCGAAGCCCTTGGATAAAATCATTCTGTGATTGACAGTTATAACATGAAGTGTTTTTTTTTAAATTGAAATTTCAAGTTTTTTAAAAGGATAACAAGATACCTACGAAAAAATTAATACATTCTTAATAACACTTTTATGATGAAGACAAATAGTTGTTAACTCAAAACTTTATTCTGTTCTCAATTTTAAAAGAATGAAACCAGTTTCACGCAGTTTTTAGTTGTTTAGTTTTGTTTTGTTATAGTTTGTATGTTGTCGACATAATTTAACAAATGATAATCACTTAGTAACTTTCCCCACGCTGCAATTCTCCATTTTTCCAAAACGTTAAACAAATTTATTAACAATAGATTCTTTGCAAAATAATATGTACTAAGCAAAATTGCATACACTTGGCAGTTAAACTTGGTCTTGTTATAGTTTGAATGCTTTGATTGCCTATAATAAGATTCCATAAAGAAGAGAAGTTTATTCGTGAGTTGACTACAATTTAGAAATAGTTTTTAAGCTTAAATTAAATCATATTATAACATTTACGTATTGAAAAGGTCTTAGAATTAACAAATCTACTTATTACTTTAATTATGCACCACCAAATTTAGCTAATTTTAAGGCTCTTTTTCATTAGTGATGAACGAGTCAAGTGACTTCCAATTTCGAAGTCATTAAAAATAACGAAGGACTTAAAAAAATAAAATTAATGGTTTTTTAATGTGGTAGAATATAGCTTTTAGAATAATAAATGAAAAATATTTTTTGATTATCCTTTTCCTTTTTGATGATAGTCCATTCAGGGTGAAACCCCATATTTCATTTCCAAAATAATATTTCAGGATTTTTCCTGCCCATGTACTTGCTGGCTTCATTTTTTTTCCTTGATTCCTTATACATTAAAGTATACTCATAAATATTGGTTGGTAAATAAGGAAGATAACTTATTTTCTATGAAAGAAGCAATTGTGTTTGGTAGGCCTAATCAATAAAAAAAACGTGAAATTTTGAAAAATTTTAACAGGATCTAAATCCTAAACTATTCGAGATTCAACAAAAATATTTTGACTGCTTACTTAAATCCATAAAAGGAACAAATATCAAAATCGTGTGTCATGGTGTGGTTGAATTGACATTGAATGATGACCCAAAGGAAAAAGGGAAGCCCCCAAGACATGCATTGCCTAAGGGTCTAGAGGGCTTAATTTAGTCCTGGCAACAATGCACGCTGTACAACCACATTACCAATCAATCAGTATTGCTATTTTGACAAGTAAAATTTTCCGTTTTGCCTTATTCTCCAACTCTTTCCCTTCTGTGGTCAAAAATTCCCGAAAACAGGGATGGTTTAACGTTATTGGCAGCAGTACAACCAATGCAATGTTGCCAACTGCAAAACCCCTGTTTATTTATTATACTCAAAGCTCCAACATCAGTCTTATAGCTTAAAGTAATTAATGCAAGTGATAATATTTCTTTTTCATATTGAATAAATTTAATTATAGTGGAATAATTTCTTTTTCGTGCAATATATTTGCTGCGAGTGGAAATTTTTTTTATCAAAGTGAATCTGATCCAAATTAAAGTGCATATAATTCTCACCCAAATAAATCTAATAAATTCACCATAAATCATTTTAAAATTACCAAATACATTTTTCATTAACTATTCATCAAATCAAGCAAGACGGTCATTAGCACCACAGCTTTTTTTTTTTTTTTTTTTTTAAAGTGGCATGTCAATAATATTTCTAGCAAGTAGTTCAATTTCATTGTAACAGAAATGCCACAATTGTCTGTTATGTGCTGAATACAAGTGGGATCAGGCGGGAAAATTGGGAACAAGTAGTAATTCGGAACGGTGATTATAGAGTGCACTAGTGAGGTCCTAGCAAACTGAAAAGCATGTGCTTTGGTTAAGACAACTTTAGAGAAAGAAAAACGCTTTCCAACTTTTTTCAATGTTATTTGGTTACATTTGTTACCTTTAATTGCAACAGTGTTCAGAAAAGTTAGATGCAATCAAAGATGCTAATTAATATATTTCTTAGATCTGTAAGACATAATGATTACGAGCAAACTTCAATTTTCGCTTTTGGAGAAAAACAAGAAACTGTTAACGAAAAAGAAGAAAACATGAAACTGATGGAGGAATCTGAAGATGAGGATTTCTGCTCTTTCAACAAGAAACAGAGGCTGCAGAGATGGAGGAGGTATTGAAAAATCGTCCATGGTTGTTTTTTTCCAACAAATGTTTGCTCTGATCTATAACAAAGGAAGTGACAGAATGACGGCACATTATTCTTACGTCTGCAGGATTTAAGAAGTTGACGGTGGTGAATATCATACAACAGATTTGCGAACCACCAATTTGGCTAAATCAAAATTTGTTTCGGTGGTGAATGGCCAATTTGCCATTTCCGAGAGTCGGTTGAAAGCTATACTCCTAGATCGTATCTTTGAAGTAGATTGTAGAAAAGAATTATTTGGTTTTCAGGTAGTGTAAATGTCAAAGAAAAATAAGTAGAATAGTGAATAGAACATTCGATTTCAATTTGAAAATCTACTTTCTACTTCTAAATTTAATTATTCATTTCTACGAATCTTTATGTGTGATTTTTAAGTTTTACCCATTTCCTTCTAGTGTGTCATAATATTCCATTTCTATAAAGACTCATTTCCCAACAAAATTTAAGTTAGAATGATCAGAAATTACACCAAATTAAAGGTAGTAAATACTTATAATAGTTTATATGTGATATTTTACGAAATAGAAGATATTTTTGCTGAAAAGAATTTAAAAAACAGTATTTTGTGAAATTGGGAAAATGCAATTAAATGCATTTTGACGCAATATAGAGTAATTCCTAATTATTTCAAATATATTCTCTTCAAATCAATTCATTACTGCGACCAGAAACCGAAATATATGTTCCCAATTACCCCGTAGTCTCTGGGGCAATTGGGAACACTTCGGGGTGAAATAAGAACACTCCTACAAGTGAGGTTAATTAATTAATAAATTCTTTTTGAAAGGAAACATTGTTAAATGAACCCTGCAGAATACGTTTGTGCATTCACGAAAAATAAAGATATCTTCTCCATCGCACACTACTCTTTTAAAGAGAAAAAAATGACGGCTTGCAAAATTCACTTCACAATTACCCCCAACTGACCATATATGCTTTTCTTTTGTCCCCCTTCACCTAGAAACAAATCTGTCCATATAAAATAAACACATTTTCAGTCAACTGTCTGTCACCTTTTTCAGCTAAATAATTTGTATAATGGTAAAAGAACATCCTTGCTGTGTCAATGATGGAAAATCGGCTGCTTTGACAGAAATCGGGCTCTGTGGCCGAACACAAAATAGTCCCCATTACGACTGGCTCATGCCACGCCCCCCCCCCCCTTTATGGGTCTATGATCCATCTTGGGAGATAGACTCTAAGAGCCACACCACCATTTATGTACCCACCAAGGGAGCAAGTTCCTGTTTATTGACACAGTGGTTTCCAGTGCCTCCCAGATGGGAGAAATAATTTGCATAAGAATTCATGTAAATATCCTCAGAAATTTTAAAACTGATTAGAACAAAGGCAATTTCAATTCTGCAAAATTTTCTTGCAATTTCATATTTACATCTGTATTAAGCTGAAACTCAAGCGCCAAGTAAATGGAGAGTAAGAGGTATGTTAGAAGGTAATAATATGCACCTTGAAGAAATATTTTCCAAAATAAACAAAAGTCTGCCATTCTTCTATAAGAATGTTTCTAGAAAACTAAGTTTTAACTCTATCCTTATTTTCAGAAAATTATTCATTAAACAATAATTGTTTGACTATTGTGCGATTTTTTTCAACACTATTTCCACTACAGCTTTATGCGTACCTATTTCAACAAAAAGGCGTCTTTGAGACCTTCCCTTTTCGATGCAAACAGAAAAAAATAAATACCCCCCTTTTTATCTGGTATATCTTCTTATCCAATGTTAACATTTCTTTCCTATTTTTATAAAGTAACTTGGCTTTAAACAATTATTTAAAAAAATTATAGCTTTAATGATTTACAATAAAATACAAATTATATGCAAGAAATTCCCTAACAGCACCTCAAATATATGACAGTTTTTTAAGTGTGCATAATATATGTTGCAATAAATTTAGATGTATACAGGATCATTGAGCCATAAGACAATAAAATAGATGCAGAACGTTCTTAGCCAGAACACTTATTTATTCTTTTATTTGGAGCTACAGCAATGGTTTGAGATTTTCCTTTTCTTCTTTGTTTTTGCAACAGAAACACATGTCCATATTTTAGATAGGATGGAAAGCCTTATATTTTTAATATTCGTGACGTTTTTAATATTGAAACGTTTTAGATCCCGACAGAGATGAGGAGGATAAGGGGAAAATACAGCTAAATTAATTTTACTTTCATAGGAATATTCAAAAAGCAAAAACAGGCTAAATTACCAAACCAAAAAAATAATTTGATATTGAAATCTCAAGAAATGTTTTGAGACTTTTGATAGAAATAATATTGAAGTTAATGTTTAAGTGTAATTTGTAATACTTTTTACTGTATTAGTGAGGTTCAAACCATTTCCATTAATACAACAAAATTTAACCACATTTTCTTCCAACTATTAAAATACAGAAGGAAAAAAAAAACAAAAAAAACAGGTGCTAATTTATGAAAGAGACAATGCTTTGAAGTAGATTTTTACTTTCAAATTTATTTTCATAGAATATGCACCAGAAAATGATATAGTTAATTCCCCTCCCTCTTCCATTGCCTCTTAACAGAAATTAAAAGAAAAAATAATAACAGCTTAACATTTTTCAACATACGATGGTTTTAAATACCTATCGGCTTAATCTTAATTATAATTTAACAGCAGATTGAGTTGCTCACTTTGTAATACAAATTATATGAAAAAAAAAGGAAATAAAGTTTCCCTCAGTAGAATGTAAGTATCTTGAACCAAAATTCATCGGAATTTCATCTCTAAAAACAACCTATTAGTATTTCATCCGCATTGTATAAACGGTGTGGATATTCTGATGCTATTGCAACACGTTACTTTTCTGTTAAATTAACTGTCGTAGAAATTAAAGCCTCATTCACTTAAAACTCATTCATTTTGGAGTACATCTTATAAAACGGTAGAGGAAAAATATTAACAACTATTTCAAAACTTCAGATTCATGTCTTTATTATTTCATATCCAGTTTAAGATATTTTGATTATGAACTAATATCAGAAAAATTAAAACTAAACTTGGGTGCTCTTAAAACTAAATGAAATTAGATATAGATTAGACTCTCAAAATAATATATCCTCGAATATTTTTTAAGCAGGACATTTTTTTAAGGGGGAAAATTGTTCCATCAATCGTTCCAAATGTTTCACCCAAACGCCATTCCCTCCTCCTCCTCCATTAAACAAATTCCTTTCTGATGATTAAATTAAAAACTATACATACTGCAAAGTATTTAAAACCCAGAATTTCATATAGACAGTCTAAAGATATTTGATGAACATTAACCAATTTATCATAAGAATTGCGACCTATCAAGTATTTTAAGAGCACTGTATATTATAATCAATAAAAAGACAAACATCCAGTTATATATCTTTTAAATTAAACTAAAAAAAAAAAGCAATTAAAAGCACCTCAGAGGCAAACATTGACTACACATAAAACTGACTGTAGTATTAAATAAAAGTGTTTGATATTTAAAATTGACCACCTGGAAACTTTAAGTTCCATATATACAATATTAGTAATATGAGCACAGCATTGCCCGTGGAATCAGGACGAATTTCCAACATGAAAATCATTATTATACAGCAAGCAAAATATGCAATAAATAAAAATAAACACGTTAAGATACTGCTGAAAATAATAATCAAAGTCAATCAATTGAAGGTTATGATGTCATCTGCACTCTGCACTGTCAACCAATGAAATTGCTAGCAATGTTCCAGAGAACACTCGCTAGAGAAAAATCTTTCAACTGACCAGGAAAAAATATTTTAACCGTTCTTGCTTTAAATCCATCAGAACCATTCCAGTTATAAGCTCAAAATAATATTGTTATTAGAATGCCTAATGCAGCAAAATTTAAAAACAAAATTTTGATGGCAAAACTGACTATTTTTTAAAAATTTCTCAAAATTCAGTAAATTACATTTGAAGCTCAAAACAAATTTCATTAGAAAGAAAACTATTTGCTCTATCCGATGGTGTATCAATATTTTCGAACTAAAATCAGAAACGATACAATGGGCAAAAATGTTTCAAAAATCAGACCAAAACATTAAATAAAAATTTTTCTAGATTAAATTTTAAAATTTGGGCTTTAAGGTGCATTAAGTCACCTTTACGACTACCTGTGTGCCGAATTTCATGGCTGTGAGTGCAATAGATCGTGTGCACACATGCACACACATACAAACATTGCCTTTTATAAGTATAGAAGGCTAAACTAAGTTAATTAAAATTTATTGACATTCTTTGAAAATGCAAAGAAAACAAATTTCTAGCAAATGCAAAAAAAGATTATGATAAATTTTGCAGATTTGTATAGCACAGCTATCTAAAGTTCAGCAAAAGAATAGCACAAAACTATACAAACCTCGCTTCATTTCCATTTTGTTCTATATTGGAGAACCTCAAAGCTGACTGTGGAGTGCTAAAGGTTTTTGAATTTATCACATGGATAGTGTCACTAGAATGGCTAGCAGCCCCACCTCCAAGGTCAATGGACGGTACTGCCGGTAAGCACGAGTTTACTATGGAATTTTGGGGATAATTCACAAGGGATTCTATACTCGCACCCAAAATCTCTTTACGATGCCTCTCCAGAGTACTGCTGTCATTCACTAGACCATCTCTTCCCTCTGAAAAATAAAGAACACCATTAAGAGACTTGAAAATTTATCAGATGTTATATAAGAATACTCAAACAACAAAACTTAAAATTCAAAATAGAACTTTTCAAAAAGTTATTATGAAAGCATCAAATGACAAAGAGGATGTCTTTGTTTACAACCTTTTAACATACAGTAAGAAAGCAAATCACATCAGAATTATATTTGCATCACATTTCATTAAAAATTAAAGCAACAAATGCATCATTTGAAGGTTGTATTATAATAATCTTAAAATACGAAAGTTACATATGGTATACGAGTATAAATTATATACTTCACCAAGCAAATTAATTGGGGCTAGTAATTTCTTTGTAGACCCTGTCTTTTTCAACAAAGTGGAATTTTATAAAAAGTAATGCAGACATCAGTCTGAAATTTTTACCAGATACTCCATCCTAAACAACATGTACTGCAGTAGAAATGCAAACATTTCACTCAAATTAGGGGGGGGGGGCGGAGAAATTTTAAGTTCTTTTTTATAATTTACTCCTGACCTAATTAAGCTATCTTACGATTTAACCTTTCTATTTAAATGTTTCTCTCAGATTAATAGCCTTTTATTTAAATACAAAAATTCTTTAATTAAACACAAAATTTCAATGTTTCATATTGCCCCCCCCCCCAGCTGGTCAAACTGTCCGTGTATAATGTAGAGTGCCATATTTTGTATAGTAGACTCCACAAAGCAATAAAATTCCTGTTAAGTACTTTTCCCCACATTTTGAGACTTTTCATGACAACTTCATTGGATTGCTCCACAAAAAAAAAAAAAATCTGTTAGAAAGCAGGAAGGCAAAGGCAGAATTCTTGTACAGGTACACTACTCTTACACATGACGCTTCTTCCATGGAATCAAGTCTCAAACTTCCAACTCTCCAGTTCTGAAGCCAAGACTCTTATAAGGCCCTCACCGAATTAAGAACAACAAAACTTTAAAAGATATACTGCAGAGTTCTTATCTACGAGTAGAGTAATAGATTCTAACTTCCAAGGCGAGGCAACCATAAAAAAAACCTTCAATACGAAAGATATTCATTAAGATGAGGCAATTATCTGCCTAATTTGAATGAGCTTTTTATCTTCAATAGTAGAGTTATGGGGAAAAGAAAATTTCAACCTTCCACCAAAGACTTTCATCCTCCTTACAATATATCCATCCCCTAGTCAATTTCAATCAAAATTTCTCCAGTTATATTGCTCAAAAGTTAACATGGGCAGTGTTATATCCATCTATATAGTATATAAAAGAGAAATTTCTTTTACGAGTAGGTATATTCAATTTTTTTTTTTATTTATGTATACTTGGACAGTAACTTACAGGGACCAAATTTGGCACAGTGACAGATTACAACAAGAGAAAGCAAATGCTGTATATTAAAAAAAATTCAAATTAGTCCTCTTTTTATTCAATTTTAAGTGGTAAATTCAGATGTCTGTTGCCCTTTTTCTTTTTCCTTCATTATTATAAAATACATGCAAGAAGAAAAGCTACGTCTCCGATATTTGATTTACCAGTTCTTGTATTTATTTCTCTTTACTATTCTTTTCTAGCTGCATTTTTTTCTCCATTATTACTCAAATACACTCAAGCAGAAAAGTTATGTTTCTAGTATTTAATTTATCACATTGTTATATTTATATTCATTTTATTTTTTCTTTTGTAAAACAAAATATTATTCTACCATGTTTTAACTTATAAACACTGGAAGTATAATTGTTCATTTTAAAGTTGTATTAATTAACTCGCATTTTCATTCAAACCATATTGTTTTAAGGTAATAAAAAGCTAGAATTGAAAGTTTTAATTCCACAAGAAAGGATTTAAAGGAGATTTACGTTTGCAGGGGGGGGGGGGGGTTAGGGGCAATCTATGAAAAAATATAAATACCGAGCAACACCAGGCTATTTTAGCTAGTATTATATATGCATATACTTTTGAATAAGGTGTGTTTTAGGTTCTAGGGACCACAATCGGAGAAGAATGTGGGAATTTTTTTTTTTATGGGAATCATGCCATAACAGACATTGCAATAAGTAGTCTTCCTAAAAGTAATCTATCTAATAATGGTACAAGTTATAAAAGTCATTGCAGAACATAGCAGTGACAAACACAAAAGAAAATTCAGTGGATGAATTTAAGATATTAGAAGTAAATTCCTATATATACATAAATAAAATTTCTAATACAGGAAGAACAGTATATAATGAAAGCTTATTTTTTGAAGGTCGTAATATAAATGTATGAAAACATATAGAACAGACTTCTTCCTGAAACTGCTGGACAATTTATTGTCCTTGCATCATAATTTCAGGTTTTACAATGATACACAACATTATTAAATACACTCATGTACAATACCACTTAAAATTGGATAAATGTTGGGAGATTTTTTAAACAAATAATTATATAATATTAATGTCTAATATTTTCTGCAATATTCTTTACTAGATACATTTAAAAGCACATTTTTTAAAAATTATTACCATGAATTTATTCGGCCAAATATCCATTTACAGGGTATCTGCCAAAATACAGTGTTACAAAATCATGAATTTCCATGACTTTCCCTGATTACGGCCAATAATTTTCCATGACTTAGAAATGCTTTAGTTAAAGTATACACGAATTCAAAGTCTTATGTAAATGCAAACAAAAGGTATGCGTTTGGAGATAATACAGGAATTTTGGGATAGAAAAAGTACTTATAAATGTTTACAAACTCGTGTACATAGAAATAAATTAATGACCAAACGAAAGCAAGTTTGCATTTTATGAAAGGATCTTTCATAGACGTTTTCAAAGAGGCCTTAAGTGTGCTATCAGTATATTTTAATTGTGATAGATACTTCATGACTGGCTCAACTATTTCAATGGCTCTTGCTATGCAATCACTGTTTTCTAGCCATCGAACTGCACAAAATTTTTTCGGAAAAATAGAACAACCTGCAATTCTAGTAAAATCTGCTCTTCTAGCTGAAGAATCCTTAAATAAATAATATAAATTTCTTAAACTTATTATTAGGCGATTAAAGCCTAGCGAATCCATGACAGCCTATAGTTTTTCATGACTTTTACTCAATTTTTTCTAAAAATCATGACTTTTCATGACAAAATTAAACCATTATCCAAATTCATGACTTTTCCTGACTTTCCAGGTGCGCGGAAACCATGCATTTAGTATTCAGCAAAAAGGCTGAATACCGAATATTCATTACATCCCTATTAAGTACATAAACTATACATGCTTATTTCTTCCTTCTGTTATCTTGATTAGTGACGTAATGAATAGTGGCTATTCGGCCAAACACCCATCTTTTAAAAACATTTCACTTTTGATTATAAACAAAATATTTCTCAAATTTTTAACAAAAAATTAATAAAATAATTAATAAAATTGATTTTTTATTATTTGTATATTAAAAATTTATTTAACACCTTAATTCTGATAAAAAGAAATGAGAAACCTTCATTTTGAGGTTGCTTCACAGAAATAAAGTCACCCTTGCAGAGCATTACAATGACAAACAGAGAAGAAAATTCTGTGGTAAATTAAAATTATTAGAAGTTAAATCCCAATTTTGATAGAGAACTTCAAATAGTTGGGATGGAGTATTCATTTTATTGGTGGAATAATTTTCCAAGATTTGCAAATTTAGCAAGAAAATATCTTTCAGATCCAGCAAACACAGTATATAATGAACGTTTATTTTCTGAAGTTGGTAATATATATTTAACCAAACAGAACATGCTACTTCCTAAAAATGCGGAATAAACTATTGTCCTAGCATCATAATTTCAGGCTTTATAATGGTAAATGTATTTGTAATGTTAACAGATTTTCTTGATAATTATTATACTGAAATGAAATTCTGCAATATTCTTAGTTAAATTTATTAAAAAAATTAATATCTTAAATTTAGTCGACCAAACATCCATTTAGTATTCAAGCAGGCCAAACATCCGTTGCATCCGTAATCTTAATTGCAGAAAACATAACATTAAATTGTAATTTTCATTATTAGATATAATGTAATATTTTAGCCCAGTTTATTATAATACACAGAAATTAAAATGACTACCGATAATATAATTAGTCCTCTTTGATTTTTCTTTGTTGGAACTCAAATTAGAAAGTTGATTTGCAATTCTGTTTTTGAAAGTGACCTTAATAAAGAGGAATCAGCAGCTTGGAAATCGTTTGTGAAGGTACTTAAGTGATTGTTAGGAAAAAGAAAGATAATTATGTAATCCTAATAAAAGAGCTTCTTAAGTTCTACCAAGCCTTGGGGTGCCAAATGTCACTCAAAATACACTTCTTACATTCACATTTAGACTTCTATGCAAAAACTCTTGGGCTGATAAGCGACAGACAATGGGAAAAATTCCATCTAGACATTAGGAGTATGGAAGTCTGATATCAAGGTCACTGGGACTCAGAAATAATAGGCGACTACTACTGGTTTCTTAAGAGAGAAGATTTGTCATCACATAAAAGGAAATAATATTTAATTGTATTCAGTAAATGTTTAATGTTTTATTCAGTCTAAAATATGTATATAATCAACTCCATCAGTATTCTCTAGTAAATTAATGATATTGATAAATCATACATTCTAAATGCTTTTGTCCATTTTTTCAGTACTGATAAAATAGTCATAACAAAAAAACTGCAAGTGTTACAGCCTTTTCACAATTATTTTTGGATTCTACGCCGCAGAATTAGTTGAAAACAGTTAATTTCATTCCTGTTACACGAAAAAAGTTTTTGTAGACTAGTGTTATTATCCTAAATATATTTGGCAAAAAGGCAGAATACAGAATAGTTGCAGAATATTTGATACATACCCAGTTTTGAAAATCCGCCCAGACACAATTTTATAGTACTAATTATAGTACAGAACATTTCTGAATTGAAACTACTTAATTTTAAATGTTTTTTTTTTTTTTGCTGCAATCAAGTTATAGTTCAGATATTTTGAGCTCGAGGACAATAGCAGGTATACATGATGGTAAAAAGCTTTGGTAAATAAAAGTGCTGTACAGAACAAATTTTAGACATCAATTGCTTAAAATTATCAAATTCATTTCCTAGTGATCTAAGGATCATTCCATGTCAAGTGATCCAGAAAAAAATAATTGGTTGCTTGACCATTTTATAATCAAATGATTTTTTGTATGTTGATTCCTACATGATTAGCAAGTCCAAGAAGACTAATTTTAAATTTTTATCTTTTTCTGAATTCCGATGGCAGCTATCTTTGTTTTGCAAAACATGCTGATTTTTGTGTTTGTAGGAGTTTGATTTAACTTATATTACTCAGAACTGGTAAACCCGAGGTTGATGAAACAAAAACCAGTTTATTCAGGAAGATACAGCCTTTATCATCTCCAGTACACATTTAAGGAAAGTTATATCCCTAATAGCAAAAATCAGCTTAAAACCTGGACTTTAAAAATGACAAATTTTCAATTTTTGAAGGTATATAATTCCCAAAAGGAATCTATTCTCCTTATTACTTTTGTGGGGATGTGAAGCTACCTTAATGAACTGTACTTACAAAAACTTTCAACCCTGAGATTTGCTTCTTTTAAGAGTTGAGGGCTTTACAAATCCAAAAATTAAAAAAAAATCCTAATTTTGACACCTTATATCTTTGCTGGGGCAAAGTTTAAAAATCTGAAATTTTTACAGATAAATCCCTTATAGTGCATTATACTGCTGTAAAAATGTCATGTTTGATATTTATCTACAAGTCAAGTTAGAAGACTTTAAAAATCCCATAAAAAAACTGTTTTTTTTTGCCGAAAATGAGGGAGTATTAACTTGACTAAGTATTATATTTATCATCAATAAATTATAACATGACCTCAAGTAGATAATATTTGTAATTAAAATTAATGCAAACTATCAAATTAATTCTTATAGCATTTATATTTTCAATTAATGCACCATTTGGTGCATTAGTTTTACTTCGTATTTATTCTGTTAAGTTATAACATTATATTATGTCATGTTTCTACTTTTAAGATAATCTTTTAAAACGCAGTAGGCCTAATATACTTATTAACAAAATGTATGGATCTTCAGACATGTTCTCGAACTTATGCGATAGACTTGAACAAAGCAAGTCTCCAGCGACCGTACACTAACCAAATATTGACACCAGCAGAAATGTTTGAATTTTGTCACGAGCATTTAAAAGGAATCACCTTCACTTACATAAAAGATAAAGAAATCATTCAACATCATAACAATAAACTTCTTGACCGATTTGAAAACCCTGTGACAATTACTGATACAAGGAGTTTTCACTGTTTCGTTCTTGTGTCAGAGAGTAACCTGAAGTGCTTCTTCACTTTACAAGCTAGGGAATATTAAATTCATTCCACTACAAAAGCTGTACATATAACACTTCACATAAGAGATTCTATTGCATGTGTATATGATGGTCAGTGGTGGCTGGCAGAGGTGAATGACATTAGTGCTACAAATAAAGATGCGCTTGTAACATTTTATCATCCCGCCGGACCAAGGACAGCTTTTAAGAAAAAGGAGAAAGACCAGACTTGGGTGCCCACAAACAATGTTTTAAGGAAAATAAGCGCCTTAGAGCTACAACAATTACTGGAAGAGCACAACAATTCCCCAAAAACAAGTGAAGAAATATCAAAACTTCTTAATACAAATCAAGGTAGAACGATAAACCTGACTCTAATGTATAGTATATCAATACTTTTATAAAGTGTTAGTTGCAAATAATATATCAATATTTTTATTTGAAGTTTTAAAGTGTTTTAACAATGGCATTCATAGTAAAAACTGTGTTATAAAATAGTGTATAGAGAAGCCTCAATTATACTGTGGAACCAAAGTGACCATGAAACATATTCAAATTTTTCAAGCTCATTATACATTTAAAGTGTGCGCAAGCTACTTCATTAAAAAAAGGATGTTTATATGTAATAGGTAATATTAGTTGAGATCATATTATAATTTATTAATGATAAAAATAATTCTTAGACATATTAATGCTCCGTCATTTTCGGCAATCTTCAATCGTAACAGAGCTATGGGGAAATGATAAAATGGGGGAGGGGATGGAAAGTGGCATTTTGGCTCATAACTTCTAAAAAATTGTAGCTATCAAAAAAGTTTCAATACAAAAGTTGTTTATTATAAAGAGGCAATAATTCACCTATTTTGAGTTTTCATTCTATCTTCAATCGTAAAGGAATTTAGGGAAAATGAAATTTTCAGTCTCCCACCATTTCCACCCCCTTTTAAGCTGGTTAGCCCATCTACAAACTCGGTCGACATTTTCACCGAACTTACAGCATATCCCTCGCCGGTTAAAATCTAATCAAAATTACTCTAGTTATCGTGTTCACAAGATAACATGGGCAAAAGCCCTATATATATATACACACACGTCTCTTTCCAACAAGGGGTAACATGCATAGGTTAAAACGTACTTTGAGTTAGGGGGAGAGGAGGGGAAGGGTGGGAAAATCACTTTTCAGCTCATAACTTCTAAGCAATTGTAGCTATCGGAAAAAGTTTAAATGCGAAGATTGTTCGTTATGATAAGGCAATAATTCGCATAATTTGAATTTTCTTTCTATTTTCAATTGTAAAGAAATAATGGGAAAATGAAAATTTCCACCCCCTTTGAGCTGGATAGCCCATCTACGAACTCGACCGAGATTTTCACTATCCTTACAACATATCCCATGCTGGTTAAATTTAAATCAAAATTACTCCAGTTATTGTGTTCACAAGATAACATGGGAAAAAGCGTTATACATATATATATAAACTTTTTAACGAAGGGTGGTTTTGGGTTCTGGGGTCATGATCGGTGGAGATCTGCAGAAATTTTCCGAAAGCCGTGTCATGAGAACTATAGCAATAGGTAGACTTCCTATAAGGAATCTACCTAAAATCAGCATGTTTTGTAAAACAAAAATGGCTGCCATTGGAATGCAGAAAAAGATAAAAAATTAAAATTAGTCTTTTTGGACTCTCTAATTACGCAGGAATCAACATGCAAAAAATCATTTGATTATAAAATTGTCAAACAACCAGCTCTGGATCACTTGACAAGGAATGAGCCCTAAATGTTCTTACAAAACAGCATGGAAAATGGTTTTTAAGAGCACCTTCCTAATTCAATTTCAAAAGAGTGTTTACGAAGTTTTGATTCAAGTAATTTTTTTAAATTACCTATTAAAATATCCAAAATGTTTAAAATTCACAAATTCTAAAAGAAAGCTAATCAATTTCCCCTTCAAGTTTTTGCATGCTTTTCTGCAATATTTCTATAAGTTCTAGTTGTAACCTATATTCAAAAAGATCATAAATTACTGCTGACTACAGAATACTAAATATATTTAACAAAACATGTGGAATGTAACATGAAACATGCATTTAATTCAATGATAGTTTCCATTATACCTGTAGATGGCCATAGACTTGATAATTGCCTTTTTTAAAAAAAATTAGGTATTTTCTACAGAGACCCCACAACTTGATCCCCAATTCAATTCAAAGAGAATTCATGATGGCAGGGGGGGGGGGGAGGCAACATTTATGGCCTTCCAATAATCAGAATAAAAATTCAGCCCCCCCACACAACTGACAGAAATATTTTTTCTTCATGATTTGCTTATCAATTTTCTACAATCAAAGAGCATAAAAAGAATACTTACTCTCTACAACCGGGCCATTAGTCAGTGCCACCTTGCCAACATTAGATGTAATACTGGAGGTATCAAGGAGTTGTAATAAAGGGGCAGAAGTAGTTGTTTGAACAGAAAAATTTGATGAATCATTCTCATCACAGAATTCAGCAGAAACAAGATGATACTGAGCTAGAGGTTTGCTGGGTGTTGGTGCTACATTGAAGCATGAGGTGGGTAAAGATGAATAGGAATGATCAGAATCTAATACAACAACGGATTGCGATTCGTCGGGTTTTAATCGCTCCAGTTGCTTCCTTTGCATTTCAAAGAGTTCGTCCTCTTGGTTTAGGTAATTTTTTACAAAGTCCACAACAGGGTTTTCATTTGTGAGAGTTTTATTGGTTGAGCTGTCAGCCCTGCATCTGCTGAATTCATTGGAAGCTCCATTCCCATTGTCTGGGTTTTCACTTTCGGTATTCGATGCTGAAGAGGTCTTTGGTCGGAAGAATTTCCTGCAAAATCAAAAGAATACTTTAGCACTTTTAAGACTATGATTAAACATATTGTAGGATTACAGAAATATATGATGATAACCCTTTGCCCCAAAAATATGCAAACATGCGAGTCGGTTCAATCATGTCACTTCCTAATGATCCGAGACAGATTCCAACTACAGTCAACAAATAAAAGATCAAAACCTAAATTGTCGATAGAGAAAAATTATCCTAGAAAACAGAGAACTAAGCATCAGACACTGTACCCCCCTCCACCAAGCTTTCATAAAGCCATAATATGAAGAGGTGATTGTGATTGCATTTTAAAAATTACCACAAATAGGAGTTCAATATAATCTATAATAATTCAGGGTATAAATCAGGGATGTGGTTGGAACAGCAGCTGTAGACTATTTTTACACAAATGAGTTTTAACTATACATGATTTATAATTCTTTCCAATGGCTAGGCAAGTGTTTGCAAAATTCTATGGTAATTAAATACCACCCCTATTTCTGAGCGATGATTGCAATTAAAAAAAAATTAATAAATCCACATAAGGTGTTACTATGCAGGTTAGGAGTGCCTCTGGTTGCTAGGTGCTGGACAAGTTCCGTGTTGAGGGTTTTGAGACGGACTCTCCTTGTCCATAGGATTTGTGTATCCTCATCATGCAGTTGGGCTGTTTCTGTTCCCCTAAGACCAATCTGTGCCTTAAACTCGGTCAGGTAATCTGCGTATTTTAGTATGATTAGCAAGACATTGCTTTTCACTTTACCCTTCCAGTAATAACATGCGACACTGAAGTATGCATATTGAGAAACAAGTAGAAAGATAATGCTCATGGAACTGTCTAGCTATTCAATAATCCATTGGCATTCAAGTCATCAAGTCCAAAACTATAGTTTTGAGATATAATCAATTTACAGAGTTCCCACTCTTATTGGGGGGAGAAAAAATTCAAGGACTTTTCCAGGACCTTTTTAAGAAAATTCAAGGACCATAAAATTACATATTTTAGACATAAAAATGCAAATGATAAATTTAAATCAAATTTATCATTTGCATTTTTATTTTTGAAGTAAAAAAATTAATATGGAACCACAATTCTAATGAGTAAACTGTGTACCAAATTTTATCCATTTAGCTATTTAAGTTTTCGAGTTATTGTGTACACATGAACACAGATGTCCCTGGCTCTGTGAAATTAGATAACATACATTTTGAAAACAGATTTCATTGCAGAGAAAATCAGTTAATGGTATTTAAAACAAAATTCTATTCAAATATATAAGTGACTTTAAAAATACATTAGGATAATTGTAGGACTATTTTACTCCACGGAGAAATATCCTCAGTAGCTCTTACTGTATTGACAAATTGCATTTCGTCTTTGAATATACGAAGAGAAAAAATTGCCGACTGACAACATTCCCAAACAAACACTTTTTCTTCTCAATACAAAACCAAGTCCCAAACTGGTTTCCTCTTCTGTCCCAAAAAAAATTGGATGCATATTTTGCTTATTTTTCAAGTACTTTTCAAGGGCCCAATAAAAAAATAATTATTTAAAAAAATAAAAATTTTAATAGACCACGTTTTTAAAACGGACTAAAAAGTATAAAATAATTTAATAATAAATAATATAATAATAATTTCTTCTAGTCCCATACAGATTTAAAACGAAAAACGTGGGGCGCATGCAATAGATAATTGATGCATAAATAGTTTATTTCAGTCACTAACAATTTTATTGCAATGGAAATCTGTTGTGCGAGTTTTCTCAACAACAGCTACTCCCTACTATTAAATATTGCATGCGCCCCACATTTTTCATTTAAAAACTGTATGGGGTTAGAAGAAATTATTTTATACTTTTTAGTCCGTTTTAAAAACGTGGTCTATTAAAATTTTTATTTTTTTAAATAATTATTTTCTGCTTTTTAGTCTTCTGTGTGTGAGATTTTGCAATCGATTTTAAACATCTTGATGAGATTATGACGGAGACATGTGGCAAATTTCAGGTTTATTTCAGTTTCTCTTCACCTGATCAAAGATAGAAAATTGTTATTTTCCTGAAAAAGTAAGTTGTGTGACGCAGATACCTTTGAGATATAATGAAAAACGTACTGCGCATGCGCAAAGATATGGCTAAAATATGGGGGCGCTTCGATGATCCCATGGGTCATCCATATACCCAAGAACTAAATCTGTAATGTTAATAGTTTTCAAGATATAATGAAAAACGTACTGCGGATGCGTATAGAAAATTTGAAATGACAGACAGACAAGAAAGCGAATTAATAATGCATTGTCATCTAGTTCTGAACTATGTTTAAAGATTCAAGTCTCGAGCTCATCAGGAAGTTAGTTTAAAATCGATTGCAAAATTTGTATTGAACAGACAGACAGACAAGAAAGCGAGTTAATAAAAACATAGTAAAATCAAGTACTTTTCCAAGGCCCGAGTAAGGCAAATAAAATTCAAGGAGTTTTCAAGGACTGCGGGAACCCCGATTCAAAATAAGTCATTATGAAAAATAGCAAAAATCATATTACATTTCTAATTTCTATGGTTGGTTTACTGATGTTTAGATAACCGATTTATAATCAAAAAATAATTAATTTGAAATTTTAATTGACTGCATTAGAATTATTAGTAGTTCACCAAAAGGGTTTTTGTGGACTTTTGCTTGAACACCGACAAAATTATCTCCAAAACATTTATCTTGGATACAATCCTGTTTTCAATATAGTTTTGAGATGGATATTCTGATCTTAAAACTTCACAAGTTGTTTAATGAGAATTAACACTACATAGTTTGCACAGAATTTGAGTTATAAATATTCAAGGACATTATATTCTCCCTGGTATATAATCCATATAATTAATATCTGAATGATATGTTTACTCTAACACAAATAAGTATATTTCACAAATTCAGAATTGAGAAAGTGAAAAACTCAGAATTCCGAATATAATCTTGAACACAATCGCCCCTGAATATAGTGCAAATTGACATGGAAGCAATGGTATCCAAATGCCTCAACTTCACATCCCTATGTTTATGATGCTTTGCCTGTGGGAGAAAAACACTATGGTTGCGAGCTGGGGCATTTATTATTATAAATGTAACATTGGCAATGTGATTCTATATCAGTGTTTCCTAACGTGGGGGCCCGTGCTTCACGGGGGGTGGGGGGATGCAGTATCAAGAACTCGCTGAAATGCAAAATGATGAACAAGTTAAAATTTTAATTAATATAAAAGGGGTGATGGCATGGCTTTTTGAGGAAAGGGAAACCAAATATCCAAATTCAATCAAATAGGCAAGAAAGCTATTTTTACCATTTCCATATTTAGCTGAACGTGGATTTAGTGCCATAAACTATTTGCTGCTAAAAAAGTAATCAGCTGGATATAACATAACATGGAGACTGAAGCTAACTAAATTGGAACCTAACATAAAATGCCTGTGCAGCACACATCAAGCACAAGGATCTCACTAAATTTAAATAATTACTAATAAAATTATATAGGAAACTTTTACATTAAAATTACTTCGTACTTGAATTTCAGTTCTTTATTATATATTTTGAAAATTTGCCAATTTCTCAACAATTTCCTAGTGATTTCTTCCTAAAACCTATAATTTGAGTTAACTTCAGTGAACAATTCAATTTTTGAATATTAAAAATGATGTATATGTTACATGGGGGGGGGGGGGGCCCATAAGAATTTTAGAAAGGCTTAGGTGGCGCATGACACAAAAAAGGGTTGGGAAACATTGCTCTACAATATTTGGCCTGTTTTCAGTTCTAGCATTCTGATGGACCCGATTACTGTTACAAAAGGATTAATAAGAAGATTATTAAGTTGAAACATGAAGCCCTCAGCCATGCATATAGCACAAAGACCGACTATTACAGTATTATACGACTCGTATTGCAGACTGTGCTCAAGTTTCGATATTGCATGCTCTTTTAGAGTTCAAATAACTTTCTTTTTGCATTTTCCAATTATTTATTTGACGAATAACAACACGACACATAGACATTTATGAACATGTATTTCACACAGCTGAACATTTAGAAAATTGACTTTTAAATCGGCAGATTACCGATTCCATTCTTAGACCTCATTTGTCCATGACTTTTTTCAGTCTGATTGAATTCCCCATTGGATAGGTAACATGCAGGCTAATAATTTCCCTTTTTAGGGATTACTGTCGCTCAAGCTGCCATATGCTGTACAATATGCAATAATTTGTGCTTTTCAAAGGGAGAACAACGATTTAATTTACAATGCATTATATATAAGTTAAATATAAAAATTTTATAAGAGAAAGCTATAATAGTTTTCTGAGAGAAAAGTAACTGTTTGCAAACAGAGAGAAATGATTATGAAAATGAAAGGTAATTAGTTAATTTATTGGCCTATTAATATGAATTAAATAACATTCAAACTTCAAGCCCAAGTTTAAAGAGGAGCAAAATTGCAAACTTTAAAAACAGAAAAAATTAATTTAATTTTACAGAGATATTCAGAAGCTATGAAATTACAATTTCAGGGACAGATTAATAAAAAAAGTTTTTGATAAACCTTTCCACCTAGAAATAAAAATGCAAACTTAAAATATACTTTTTTTTATTCAATCTTGTTAGTCAGACTATTGGATAATAAATTGTCTGACACTTCTAATCTTTCACTTTCTAGTCTCCAAATTTCAAATATAAACAATTAAAAATTTCATAATAATAGGAAGAAGCAATTTCAAATGCTTAGACCTCAGTAGATTCAACAGAAAAAAAAAAAATTACAAAATCAAGAACAAGGAGTTCCATTGCAGGATAAAATATACTATAACTTGGAACAAATTTCTAAATTCAAACTTTTAGTTTCTGACACACCACAATTTTTAGTGCTTTTTCTGTGGGCCGTGTATGTTGCCAAGCCCCCTTGAGAACACAAAAACAATAATATTTGCTAAACTCTCCTCTACTATGCATTTTGCAAGCACTAAATATATTAAATATTTGAAATGTTTGCACATAAAAGTGCTTTAATCAACAATTACTTTAAATAAAAAGATTCAGGAGTGTAGCCTTTTGAACTTAGCAAGAAATTTTTTTTCTCCCGAAATTACTAAGTAGACAAAACTACTACAGCCTGGCTTTCAAAACTATGGGCCTAATACAAATTTGGTGCTGTGTATGTAACACGAAAAGTGCATTCATTCACATGCATGTTATTTTAGAAGAATCACCAAATATTATTTTAAAATTAAGGAAAAATCCTACAGATAAAGTAATTTATTAACAGAAAATATGCACCAGAAATGCAAAGAACTTAACAATATTCAATCTATTTACACCTTATTTATAACAGAATATAGACATTTCAGAAAAACTCACATGCTTTCTACTTTTAAAAAATTTCACGAAAGGCTGTTACCAAGAATAAGTAAGATTACACGAGAATCGGATAAGTCAATTTGCCATAACTGTTATAGCTTGGAATCAAATAAACCTTAAAATGGCAGAACTCCTTAACAAAAAAATCAATTTAACAGTTACTTTCTGCTAATAAAATAATTTATATTCATCATAACCAGTAGCATAGCTAAAGTGGGACGACAAAATCAGAGATGCACAATAACAATTTCATCACTAAGAAGAGCAGCGGCACTAGCTCGCAAGTATAAAAAAATAATTTATGTAATTGATTCATATTTTTCACCTATTGTCGGTAAATTACCGATACGTGAAAGAAAGACTGGTGGAGGACGCACGATTTTGCCACCTATCTGCAGAGATCGAGGGAGTTAAATGACGAATCACATTACCAATAAAACATTTTTTATCTCGGATTTATTTTTCTTTATTTTCAGGTTTATGTGCCCTATTTAGCTTAAAAAGGAAGGGCAGCAAATGTTGCAGCTACACCACTGATCATACAGTCAACGGAAAAAAAATTAGTCACCCCTCGAGAAATCATGAAAAGCGTCATTTAATACCGTGTAACTCTGCCTCTGGACTTGATAACCGCCTGGATTCGGTTAGGAAGCGAGTCCACAAGGTTTTGCAGGTATGTCGCATCCAGCTTAAGACACTCACCGAGGATTTGACCATGCAAATCCACCAAATTGAGAGAATGCAGATTTCGACATTTTACCCGCTGCTCCAACATGTCCCACAGATTTTCTATGGGATTTTGCAGGTTAATCAAGATGCAGTAGGGTGTGCGAGTGTCCATCAAACCAGTCGCATTCTTCCAGCCCAATGAATTGTGCTATTGTCATCTTGAAAAATAGGAGTAACAAGAACATACTAATCATGCAAATGTTGACTGAAAGGCAACACCTGATCATCCAGAATGTTAAAATAAACAAGCTGGTTCATATTCATGGTCATATGATACATCTGTGCTTGTGAACTAGGGTGACAAATTTTTTGTCCGGTGACTGTAATACAAGTAGCGACGCAATGGATAACAATAAAAAAAGCTTCAAATAAAAACTATACAAACCATTCAGTTCTAATTTCTGTGATGAGCTCATTACTTGAGGAGAGGCCGTTTGGAGGCGACAGCGCTATGTTGTCCAGCTCGGACAGATGGTCATCGAGCGGTGACCATGCCCGATCAAATACAATCCTATAATGCAACAGTGACTCATATAATAAACTTAGCAAGTCAATAGAATGCAAATACAGGACATGGTCAACAGGAAAGAAAGCAAAACCCCAGATTTATAGATATTTCATACCTAAAAAAATAAAATATTTACTTGAGAATCAAACTAGGAAAAAGAAGCTACAGTGTTCCCCAGAGAACAAGTGAATCATTCATTAAAATAAAGGTTAAAACATGCATTTTAAATTGATACTTCAAAAGGCAGGAGATTGAAGAGTATTAACTTAAAATGGGAAAACTCACAATGGGATCAATAGCCATAGAAGAATTGGCTACAAAAATCTGTTAACTTGACTGGCACCTTTGCTTATAAGTTCAAAAGCATCAGCATACAAAGTGCTAAAATTTATGACAAGGAGACTGAAAGTTTAAGAAAAGGTAATAAAAAGTTATTGCAATTTTTAAACACAAAGTTGCCTTGAAAAGGAAAGAAACCTACTAAATACCAAGTTTGAACCCTTTATACTGGAGAACACTGCTTGTGGGCATTTAACACAAAGTGGATCCAGGGTGGATAAGCTGGGAGTATGTTTCCTGTTCTACCAACTTTTAATATTTATAACCCATGAAAAACCATTTTAACATTTTTTGTTTGGAAACTCAAAAATTTATTATCTACTACTTTCAATTTGCAAATAACAAAGCTGATAAATTTTTGATCAGTTCAGCTTGCATGAAAAACCATTAACAGTTTAGTTTAAAATAGAAGAACTTTTTTCCCAAGTGAAATATAGAAAACAAAAGATTTGAGAAGGTGGGGGCATACTGATTTGTGTGCATGTGTAACAAAAGAAACCCTGGAAAAAAAGCATGACTAATCATTAATGAAAATCATACACCACAAATTATTTCAGTTAAAAATTTTTCAACTCCAAAATTAACACACATCACAAATAATTATGAAAATATTAACAAATACGAATGCAATTAGTTATGATAACCTTACCTTCCACCCCTACCAATTCGCCGCCTCGCAAACCCAATACAAGATGGTCTGTTATGAGAATTTGGTATGGATGTCAGGCAAAATCTATACCTCTTATCTTCAGACCCACCTTCTTCAGCACTGCACCAAGGCCAGTTACCTAGACCTTCAAGGCGAGGCTACAGAGAATAAGGAACAACACAATATTAAATACCTTAAATATCAAAATTTATTTCAATAATCAAATAATATATTGCTGTTTAAAAACTTACTTCATGGTAGTTGCAATTCTTCTTTCTCCTAAATGCATAAGGTCCATCAGGGTCATTGTCATCATCCTGATCTGACTGACTCTAAAATTGGAAGCATCAAATATGAATGAAACATGGCAACATAATGAGTATCAAGTGTTTTCATAGCATACAAAATGTTGGGGAATTGTATTACTAAATTTCGATATTAAAATGAAAAAGTTTCAAAAGAAATTTTGAACCACAATTACTCATTTAAAAAGATTGTTTTATGTAGCAACGGATATATTAAAAAGACAAGTCTAAGTACTTATTTTGAAATTCATACTTCACAAGAAAATGTCCTTAACCCTCAAAGGCATGGACTGGCGTATAAAGTGCACCACACAAAGAAAAAGTGCCAATGCCATGTTATTAATCAGTAAATTGCCCGGGATTCCCCAACCCCTCCAAACATATGGAATCCAGGAAAAAAGGTCAAGAGGCAGTCTCTCTTTATACATCAGTTATTTAGCCGAGATTACGTTTCGCCTCAAAAAGAACCAAATCGTGTCCTCCCAATCGCTATCTTTTAGTTTTGAAAGAACTTTCTGATGAAGAGAATACTGTCACTACATTAATGCGATGGATATCATTGATAAGGGGCATATCGAAGAAAATTATCTACTAAACTCTGAAAACGAGGTCAATGACCTTCACAACATCGAGAATTCATCAGATGACAATTCAGATGCTAACAAATCTATTTATTTTATGAACACCATTTATAAAACAAAGATTGTGAAAGGTGTAAAGAAAAAAAAAAATCAAGCCGCTTTTGGTGATTCAGAAATGGGGGAAAAAAAAAAAATTTACTGAAAAGTAAATTCTTGAAGACCCGTCGTAAAAATATTTTTGGAAAACTTTCACCGTTTCCCCCAAAGCTGCAATTATGTGTACAATGAATTTATCGAACAAATAATTATCCAATGGACTTCCTCAAGATTGCCAACATGCATATATGCCTGATTCATTTGTGAAGTATACAAATTTATACGCAACAAGAAATAGACAGGTAATAAGCAAAGCGAGTGAAATAACAAAGGTTCAAATAATGTCATTCTTAATCTCTAAGGGAGCAAAAGAATGTCAAAATTAAACCATTTGGAACCTACATTATGGTATTCACTGTGGGAAAACAAAGGTACTTGGGTGTAAAGAAGCATAATCAGTGACAATCAAGGTGGCATGCTGAGTGTACTGCCCGTGCCTTACTGTTATGGGTCAATAGCCGTGCCTCTAAGCAGGGTTCATACTCTATATATGATAGTAAAATTTAGGAGTTTCTAAGGATTTTTTCAGGAGTACAGTACAAAAAATTCAGGAGATAATATGAAAAAAAAAAAAAATCAATTGTAGGGGAGAAGGGGGTTTTGTGGACAATTTTTATAAAATTGGCACAAAATTATACTAAATATCAATTCTCCCATCTTTCCCGATTGCGGTGACTCGGAGCATGCGCGGTAGACTCTTTCGGCGATAAGTAAGGTCAGAAGTAAGAATTCTGAATTCCAGCGACTTTCTATCAATAAGGAAAAACGGAAACGTCATATTTTTATGTTTTATCATAATTTTATCTTTTGCTCTTCGATTGTAATTTTTCAGGAGACAAAAAGAAATATCACGATTAAAAAAACACAATTTTCAGGAGTTTTCAGGGCCCTTAGAAAAAAAAAAAAAAAAAGCAAAATTCAGGAGTTTTTCAGGAGGAGTACGAACCCTGTATAAGGGTTAATAAGACATGTATGAATCATATCCCACATAGTGAAATTGTGATAAAAAGAATTTTTGAAACACTGCATTTATGTATATTAGTAAAAAAAAAAATGATTAAATGACTAAGAAGCATTTCGTCATAAATAAGCCTGCATACTTATTCATGAAGCAGGCTCGATGCATTGGCCTCAAATGATTAAAATGCTGATTAACTACCAGTTATCTTTAATTAAAAATCAAGAATTTTAAAAATATTATGAAAATGGACTCTTAGACAAACAAAATAATTTCTTGCAAGTCTATAATACTCAACTGTAAAGAACAGAAGAGAATATGTGCAGAATTCTGAAAAACCACAGGGCCTCACTTAAATGCTTAGGTTTTTACCAGAAACAAAAGAAAATAGATATACAATTTACACACAATTGAAATCGCTTCACAACTTGAATGCAATTACTTTCCTCATTTAAAAGTTTTTAATTTACCAGGAACAAAAGAAAATATAAATATACAATTTGCACACAATTGAAATTACTTCACAAGTTAAATTCAATTACTTTCACTTATTAACATAAACCTGATGTTTGAAAATTTCTTTAGAAAGCTTCCAAGTTCTGCATTCTGCGAGTAGGAAAAGTAGAACTTGCAGACACCCCGATTTAATATTATAGAGAGCGGCTTTATGAAAAAATGCAAATAATAAATATTTGATAACAGATTTAATATAAGAACCTACTTCAACATTTCATGCATTTTCATTCAATAGACGAGAAATTGCATAGAGCAAAAAGTTACTAAAACTTTAACGCTTAATACATGTTTCTACAATTGAAACACATTCACAGGAAAATATCCTTTCACTCTAATGAGAAATCTAAATATTGCAACAACATTTCATCAAAGCACAGCTTTCTCTCGACAGATGGCAGAGGATGTTTAAATTTTTATGCAGCTTACCAATGACAGAACGTCTTCTTCCGAACTAGCAACATCACCCGCATTCAGATCAAGACCATGACTGTTTGATATTACCATCTTGGATGAGTTACCATCAGGCTTCTTTCTCTTGTACTGCCTCTTCTTTGCAGGAGCACCTTTAACTGGCTGTTTAAAAAAAGCAAATTCTCAATAAATAAGGTAAAACATCTTTCCCTGGCAAGCACACAATTTAGATCTAATGAACTACTCATTCAAACAAACAAAGTTGCACATAATTATGATAAAATAAATTTTTATATACCTTGCTTTTTGTTACCCGTGTTTCTGGTTTAATTACAACTTGACTACTATTTACAGGAATGAAGCTCTGCCTTTGGTGCTTGATTGCAGACACTTCTGCTAACAACTGACCACTGAAATCTTGAGCCTGATACCTAAAATGATGAATGTGAATGTAAATAAAAGCTTGAATTAAAAAAAAAAAAGTTCGAAAATAAAAATGCAAACTATTTTATACCTTTTTTCCATTATCTCCACTGTCAAATGCAGCAATTCGCGTTTAGTCTTTTCTCTACGTTTCACCAACTCCAGCAACGTACTGAAAATACATATTCAATTATAACACACTGTTTATACTAAATAGCAAGCAAAAGGCACAGAGAAATAATAAAACTTACACAGCTCTACTTAGGTCCCTACGCAGCTTTAGCATCTTTTCATAGGATGCCTCATCGTTTTTCCGATTCTGAAGAAGAAGCAAATAAATTAAGGATACAAGTCACTTTTTTTTTACTAAAATGAACCAACGAAACTGTTAGCACATCTCAATACCTTTCGTGTTTGCATCTTTTCTGTCCGCCGCCTGAAGGCAACATAAGGATTGTTATTTGTTGACCCATCACGTTTCTCTGTTTTGACTTGAGGTATTAGAGGATGTTGCTGCAAGATTCAAGGCATTTTAGAGGAGATTCATTAATTCACAACCAAAATGTATACAGAATAAAATACTTGATGTCGCATTACTAATGTAATAGCCCCGATCCGTCTCTCGGTAACGCTCTGACGTCACCAATACTAAAATTCACGCCATAGCACTGTGAGACATTCAACAGCATTATTTCGTTGTTAGAGAACCTAAATTTCAGTAATTTTAAAAAAGTAATTGTCATTCTAATTTCAAATTTAATAGCTCTAATATAGTGAAATAAAATATGCTATCAACTGATATAAAATTTCTCGTTATGATCAATAGTTCCCGAGAAATTTTAAATGATATTAATCATATATTTCAAATTAATTACCATTTTTTAATAGAAAGTAGTAAATCATGCGCATGACATAGTTTGGATGCCACGATGCATCTGATTATTTATCGCAATCGTGACGATATAATTTGATAATATTTTTTGGCAGCATTAAAATTTACACAAAGACATCTGAAGTACGAAGAAAATTGTTAAACAACGAAAAATACTTCACATGAAATGTTGTTTATCAAAAGGTTTTTTGAATAAAGAAATATGTAAATTAAAAAAAATCCTGTCATAATATATAATTATTTTAGTTGTTTTCAATCAATGTTAAACATTTCTCTCGCATATATATGTATTTAAACACGTGAAATTTGACAGGAAATCTCTCGAATGAAGAGGCAATTTGCACCCGTCATACAATGACGGATGATTTTCTAGTATTATAGAAAAGCAAAACATATATTATCAACAATAAGTGTACAAATATACTCAACCAAAAATATTTACAGTTCTTAGTCTTTTATTTAACCAGTAGTCATAAACAGCAATGATGATGTCATCGTCATCCCTTAGAAGAAGTTTGGCTTCTTTTAAAGTGATAACCTGCAAAAAACAACTTACAATCAAATTTCCATTCAGACACAAACATCAAGTTACTATCAGATTTCTTCAATATGAAAATTTTATCAAATATTCCGATAATCTCTGGAACTAAAAAGTTTTCTGCAGAAGATGCATTTTAATTGTGATGCAACCAAAATCGACCTTTTCAGCTTCTTTTATAGATACTTCTTAGATATATTTATAAAAAGACTGGTTTACGTGCAAGTGTGTCAGACAGAAAGAAAAAAGATTCTCGTATTCCGAAACCTTCCGTGGTTTTGTGCATGTGCCAGGCGGAGCTGATTTCACCAAAATAGGGGTGAAGTGAGAAATGGAGGGGTAGATATTTATATTTTACTTAGCATGAACTAACGACACTCCAGAAATGCACTCCTCTTACTCGCTGCCCATCACCCCTTCCAGAATAAAATTGTCAAAAAATGCTAGTCTTGGCATTTTGAAATGATCAGTACACTATTTAGGTTGCTTAGTAAACAAAGGTTTATAACTGGGAGGGATAAAGAGGAATAAAATCAGCTGAAAAGACTTTTTAAAAATTAAGTTTCACGCAAAGCTTTCACTGAAATTCAATACAATAAGAACAACGATTAGTTTAGATGTGACTATTATTCTGGTACGAGATCCTTTTGTAGGATAAATTGCACCGAGATTGGGACAAGAGTAATTTCAATCCATTTCAAAAGATGAAACTAGAATTGATTATCAGTTAAAAATGTCATGAATAGTTAAAACCAAATATCATGCAACACGCCAGATAAGTAAAATTTCTTAAGCTACCAAAGATATTTCACTAGAGTATTCATTTTGTAGACAAATAATTTCCTTATCAAGTACTCAAGAAATGTACAAAAGATTGTTATAGATACAAATGTACTGATGAACAGAAACAGAAATGCGTGCTAGTGTTGAAATAGAACTCACTTGCTGCCCACTACTTTTTTCTAACCTATCCATCATTTCTTCATATTGTAAAGGTCTTATATCCAACCTTTCAGCCTGCTGTGACAACCATTTCTCGTCCTCAGAATCAATATCATAGTCCGGTATGTCTTGGTCCATTGAGAAGGCTGAAAAAAAAAATTAATTTTTAATCCACTAATTTTCAAATTCTTTCAACTAATGAAAAGGAAATATCATGTGCCTAAGATTTAAGGACTGAATTATGATACAATAAGTTTTCACAATAGGATCACTAACTTTTATTTTTACTTTATGGTTTAAAATATAATGAAACTTCTAACAACTTCGTTACATGTCAGCTTATAATACTGCCAAGTTTAAGCCAACGAAATGTAAACATTTAACGATTTTTGAAATAGGTATTCAATATCATAAATCAATAACCACATACTAAAATTAAAGAAACATTCACCTGACCTTCCATCTTTTTTCCAGAAATGCATTTTCTTTTTACAAATACAAGAATGAAGCAATCACACAATAACTTCACACTTAGCACAGACAAAAACATGGAATGTTCCCAAGAAAAATTATCTTGTTAGAAGTAGGCTGAATCTAGGTTTTCATTACAACTTAATAATGAAAATACTTCAATGAAAACTTCATATCAACTGGATGTTATCACTAATGTCCATACACAAAATGAAATCCAAGTATTGTGAATTAACTGCCTGGGCAGAAGCTTGATTTCGCTCTTCTAACTACACAAAATTTTCGAAACTCCACTACATGGACAATGAAAATGACCATGCAGTGCATGAAGAACTTCATTGAAAAAGTATAGAGTTCAAAGTATTATTTCTAGCCGACACGCAACTGTTCTAATTTTTTTCCATCACGAATACCTCCACCATTCATTACTTCCAAGGAGACGGTACATAATCTAACATCAGCCATCAATTTGGTCCTCTTATGATAACCATTTCATTTCTTTCTTGGACCACTGTGCTTATAGTCGTAACCGATTACTACTGGTGGAAATTTCTAAGACAGAAATGCTACCAGAAAAGCTAAATAAGCTTTGAAAGGAAACATTACCAGCATAGCACGGCTAGCAACATCAGTTAAATTCCAAAATATGATGCTTCCAGTTAAGTTTTTATTAGATGTAGATAGCGACCACTACGAGCAATTTTTAGAACCAGCGGGAGTGGCCGCCCCTAAACTTTCTCGTATACTTTTCAAATATTTGTCATTTCCCTTTCCCCAGCGTTGATAAAAAGTTCGAACCAACTGTAACCCAGAATGCAATGACTATCAGAAGGTTTTTCATTGTTGATTATAGTGATAGTAAAATATTGAGGTGAAGAATCATATTCAAAAAGATACGTATGTATTAAAACTTCGCAATATTTTTTTTTTTATCAAACTCTAGCAATGCGAGTTCCGCGTGCGGAGAAGAAAACAGAATAGCTTGCGCATGCACAGAGATTGCTACCAATACGCAAGTAAAACGAGACGCCCTAAATGTTTGCTGCCTAACGAAATCTTGCTGCCAGAATTGGTTTTTGGTAAACTGCCAAGTTTCGGAGTATCCCTTCTTTGCACAGGCATTTATGCATGCACATGGAGTAGAACAAGTATGCTATTATACAGACTGACAGACAGTCAGCCCGTTGACGGATTTGGCCCAAAATTTTATACGGACCTACATTCATGCCGATAAAACAGTGTACCAAATTTTATCCATCTGGCTTTTCAAGTTTTTGAGTTATAGCGTTCGCATGACCTCGAACATACAGTCAGACTGACTTCCCTTTGACGGATTTTGCCCAAAAGTTGATAGAAACCTACAAATTATGTTTAAAGACCACATACCAAATTTCAACCCTGTAGCTCTAATAGTTTTCGAGTTATTGTGTTCACAGACATAATTCCAAAATTGTGTTTTTCGGACTCAGGGAGGTCTAAAACATAGAGATTTGTCAAAATCTCGAGCTCGAATTTTTTGACGATTACAATACTCTCTCTTTGTATACGAGAAAGTAAAAAGGAAGGCAAGTCTGTTAAAAAATTTCCATCCTTTAAATTATTCAAGTTGTCCTGGTTTCTGCTTGGACACCATCTACCAGAGGCCTATTTTATTTTTAAAAAATTCTCCACGCAAAATGAAGCCAACCCTGTAAATAAATGAAATACTTACGCTGTACATGAATAAGTTGTCGAGAACTTTTGTAGGTAGCTGGATATAATTCATCTTTGATATTTTTTGGAACATTATAAACTTCTGGTGTGGGTATGACAAGTTCCCCCGTATGCCCATATGCCTGTTGAGCTGAAATGGCTCTCTGAAGATGATGTTCCTAGAAAATGAACAATCCAAAATAAGGATTGAATATCAGATTTTAAATTCAAACATAATGAAAAGGACCAAGAATATAAAATCCAGAATTTCAGTTCTTTCACATTTAACAATTCTTATGCAGAATCAAATTAATTGACAAGGAATCAATGATGTTGCTTCAGTGAGTGAACTGGACACTCCACCGATTTAGAATAGGCATCCTGAGTGAATCGGTAGAAACCATCGTTGAAAAAGGGCATTCAAAATTTTAAACTTCGTAAATTTATATGTAGAAAATTAGTATACTTTTTTTTTTTATTGAAATGAACAATGAAACATTTTTGTATGGAGGCAAGGAGAACTTCGTAGTGTTGAATGAAGGCTACACCAGCATGATAGTGGCCTTCTCTATATTGATTATATTATAATCCAATAATTATTGGATCACTTTTCAGCCATTCTTGTATAACTTTTTAGATACTTTAGATCCTCCCGGGCCACATTTTTAAAAACCTTTATTGAATTTTACACTTAAATATGACAAATGATGTGTCAATTGTTAGTTTAGAGTTTCTGGCATTGGCAAAAAGTCAAATATAACCAATTTTGATTTTTTTTTTTTTTTTAAGTAAATGATAAATTTGAGAGGACACTTCAGAAGAAAATTAAATACACATGATTCATCAACTGCACAATAATACAGTAATGATAATGACCCATTTGATGCATACACTTTCCAATCAAATCAAGTTTGTAAAATGATTGCATTTCAGAATTTGGTACACGAAACACGATATTCTGCTGGGAAAAAAATTTGAAGTTGCTAAAACCGTTACTAATTGTAGAAAGTGATGGCAATATCTTCATTATTAACAGACATCATGGGTATCGCCAGGAAGCAAGTATGTCTACTGTAAATAAGCAGATATAAATGCCATATGGCTACAATTGCACTAGGATAATTTTGTGGTGATTGAATCGTATTCAAACTTATAGCAAAGCATTCTTCTTAGTTAAAAATTCTTATGAAATTCTACTAGAATTAACCATATACAACTAATTCCATATGAGAAACTGATAAAATCCTTAAAGTTACAAAATGGAAGTTGATGATTCAAGTACAATAGACAAGGCTCATTTTTTAAATGGTATCAAAATCACCTTATATCCCCTCATATAATGGGTCATACCAAAAGGCTTCATATGACATGATACCTTAGAGATACAAAGATGATGTAGCATTTATTTTTTGGAAGGGGTGGGGGATTCTACACCGATTTGTAGACTATTATAGAAAAAAAAAGGTGAGTAAGTAGTGTTTGTGGTTGAATGGCACAAAGATCACATTCGGCCATACAGCGTCGAACACACAATTAAGATATTTAACCTCAACAGCTTCACCTACCTACCCAAAATGGTGTACAGCACATGAAAGATTCACAAAACATACTTGTCATAACATAAAAAAAATAAGTGTCATAAACCATACATGTCAACATTCAGAAAAATTGAGAAATACTGATAAAATAAAACAAAAAATCTAAACTAAGACTGACAACTAAAACTAAAATTAATATAGAATACAAAATAATATTTCAATAAGAAATTTTAAAAGAAATAGTATAAGATAAGAATGACCAAATAAGAAAATATATATTGTATAGCAACGGATTCGGAAACCATCCGCAGGTTTTGAGCATGTGCCGGGCGGAGTTATTTTCATCACAATAGGGGAAAAGTGAAGAATGGTAGGATGATGTTTACATTTTACTGAGAGTGATCTAACAAAGAAATCCTGAAATGTGTCATACGACTCATTGCCCAACACCCCTTTACGGTGTAAAATCGTCCAAAAGTGGCAGTCCTGGAATCCGTTACTGAACAGTACTTGTAAGGATAAAATATAAGTAAATAAACATTGAAAAAGATATATTAAACAGTTACTAACTCTCAAATTCCAAAGTCAAGAGTTTGATCTCAGTTCCCCGTAAACAACGCTCAATATTTTCGAAACAGTAATCACATTCTCCCACACTCAATGGTTGGCCACAATAGGAATGTGATTTACGTTACCCAAACAAAGTGTCAAGATATTACTAATATAATAACCTAGATCTGTCTCTCGGTAATGCTCTGACGTCACCAATAATAAAACTCGCGCCATGGCACTGCGAGACATTAAACAGCATTATTTCATTGTTAGAGAACCTAAATTTCAGTAATTTTAAATTTAAAAGAGTAATTGCCGTTCTAATTTTAAATTTAATAGCTCTAAATTAGTGAAATAAAATTTGCTATCAATTGATATAAAATTTATCTTGCTATGATCAATAGTTCCCGAGAAATTAGTCAAATTAATTTCCGTTTTTAAATAGAAAGTAGTAAATTACGTCAGTGGTATAATATGTGCGTGATATAGTTTGGACGCCACGATGCATCTGATTATTTATTGAAATTGTGATATAATTTCATATTTTTTGTCAACATTTTTCAAGCAGAGAAGCGCTTTGTTCTGATTAGAATTTCAAAAAAGAATTCCTTTCAAATTTTAACAAACCGCGAATTTCATGGTTATTGAATTATAATAAAATTGTTATACAACGAAAAATACTTCACACAGAATGTTGTGTACCAAGAGGTTTTTTGAGTAAAGAAATACGTAAATAAAAAAATATTTCCTGTCATAAAATATGTTTAATTTTATTTGCTTTCAATCAATTCATTTCTCCCCTATATATCGATTTAAATACGTAAAATTTGACGGGATATCTCTCGAATGAAGAGGCAATTTGCACCCGTCATACCACGACGAGCGATTTTCTAGTAAAAAGATAAATGTTACACTGTGCCTAAATTCAACAGGCATGTCTTGATAATTATGCTTATGAGAACCGAGAAATTTATAACACAAAATAGAAACTACTATGATTTAGATAAGAAAATCAATTGGCCAATTTGCAAGTTATGTTGAATTGGCCATCATGCGACTAACAATTCGTTTTATTCCATCATATTGGGCAGCACAGAAAGTTTTGTTGTTTACATAACATACAATAATCCAAGGATTGTTTACACTTGTTATTGGACAAAATTCCAAGAACTGTTTATCTGTTATATTAGCATGTGTTTTACTTCAGTTATTTACTGAATCTTGAACCATTTACTTTAATTTAAAATATATAATTCAAATGCTCAAAAATGTCTATGAAACATAGTGTAAGATGTGCATGCTTGCTTTTGAATTTAAACTTGGGACTAACACTACAGAAGCTGCCAAAAAAACTCATATCGTGTTTGGGAAAAGACAGTTGCATTAAGAAAGGTCCAGAGATGATTTAAAAAATTTTCTGCCAGGGATGAATCCCTTGAAGACAACATCCAAGTCCATCAAATCTAAATATCGATGAATTGGAGACAATGATTGAAACCAATTCCAGTTTAATGTATTAACAGCTTGCAGCAAGTGACAAAATATAGAAATGCAGCAGAACTCCGCTAATCCAAACCGATTTTATTTTCTAAAATTCTATGCAATTGAAAAGATTACCTGAAAAGATTTAAATATACATACTAGAAACAAAAAAAGGCACTTTTTCAGCATGCATAATTTTGTACACATTGAAGAAACTAATGCAATTCGCCGTAAGATAAGGTCACTTCATACAGGAGCACATCCATTATTCTAATGCAAAGGGGGAGACATTCTCTTTCTATTGCTTTTGAATAAAAAAATTCAAGAGATAGTTGTACTGAGTACTTATAACTTACATTTTTTTAGCATACATCTTTTTCTTTTCTATTTTTCTCGGAATTTCGGGTAATCCGAACAGGCACCAGTCCCAATTAGTTCGGATTAGCGGGGTTCTACTGTATTTACATAAAATAGGAAATTAAGTAAATGGGTAACAGATGAATGAATTCCCAAGAACAAATGGTAGAGTCTTACTACATGTACATCTATTGCACAAATAAAATCAGACTTTTTTGGATAATATGTTGGCCACTGATGAAAAATGGACCAACTAAAAACATACCCACTGCTGGCTTTCATCAATTGATCCCGTACCACAGTCTTAAAGGAAAGTTAACACCTCAAAAACTTCTGTGTGTTTGATGGACATCAAAAGGAATAATTCATCATGAATATCTAAGAGTGAGTCAAACCCACATAGCCAAAACAGTATAAAGGGTAAATCAAAGTTATTTTTGCAAGATAACACACGACTATATTTTCCAACAGGGATAAATAAAAAATATGAATGAAACCATGAATAAAAACTATGCATTTTGGATAGGAGATCCTCTCCATTCTCTGTATTCCTCAGACATATCTCCATTGGATTATCACCCATTTTTATCTTTCAGCAATCATGTGTGGTTAACAGTTTCATTATGAAGAATGGGAAAAAGATGTTGACATTTTTTTGGGGGAAAAAAAAGCAGTTTCATAAAAATGGAACTAATAAATTAGCTTTTCATTGAGAAACAGTTACTCAGGGTGAGTGTGGATGTTTTGATGAATAAAATCATTTAATGTAAAAATACACAAGTTTTTTTTCTTTTTCTCTCAGTTCAAAAACGACAGAACTTTCTTGGTTACCTAATAAATTTAACACTTCAATTTGAGTTTCAGTTAATGCAGACACTGAAGTGACAATGCCTCAAGAATAATTAAAAATTGTATAGACATACAAACAACAAAATACATATGCAAAATAAAAACTCATAACTAATAAGTTCATATGAGCCAAGGTCCCATACATACATCTAGGTCGATATGTAAAAGTGTTTCAATGAGACATACCTCCTAAAAGACCTTATTAAGTGATACTTTTGAGGCCAATCTGGTTAAAACAATATACATTAAAACAGATTTTTCTAATAAGACACATTTTATGGTTTAAAAAAATGACATTACAAGTATGTGGATAGAGTTCTAAACAAAGTATTTCTGTGATCAATAGGTATATACAATCATAAAGGCACATTCCCCTCCTCCAAATTTAAGCCACTCCACTATAGATGTTTTATGCAAAGATAAAATTCATTCAATTTATTGAAAAGTTGTTGGTCCCAAACAACTTTACATTTATGAATCTTAAAGAGACCGATCAGCCTTCTAATATGGAATGAACAAGAATCGGATATAATGGAGAAATAATGCTGCTTCTGGCACCACTTGTTTTATGAAACATAAATAAGAAAAAATTATAAGAGCCTCCTTAAAAAATCATACGATTTTTGTCACCCAGGTTAGAGCGTTCTGGCGCTGTTTAATTTACGACTTACACTACTGCCAAGAATCCACAAAATGTTACTGCCATATCATATCATTTTTTATTAGGTATATGCCAATATCAATAATTTTTAATACTAAAGGGTAAATGTAAAGAATATTCGGCATGGCCAAATAAATTTCAGAATTTTTTTAATGTGCTTTTAAAATATATTTAACCATCCGAACGACTGTTTCTTATCGCTAGTAGATCCCCCTTTCCTTTCACTTGAGCAAAAAGCATTGTAGTTTCAAACTAAATCCTCTGCTCCCAATTTCACATTTTGAATATCTATTACTCAGAGAAAAAATAAATATATTTTTTTTACAAGTGGTTTTAGTTTTTCAAAATACAACTTTCATAATGTTTTCCCAAATTAAATGATTAGTACACATCTACCATTTTGTGAATATTTAACAAGAGAAACACCGTGTATTTTATGATTTAACTCTTTCAGAAACATATTAAAATTTGTTTATTACTTTTCGAAATTATTTGAAAAATGTGGTCCCCGAGACTATGTATTGTAAAAAAGAATACGAACTGAGGGGTGGTTTATTGTCAAAATTTCTGTCCTTGTAGAACATGAAACTGCGTAATTTTTCAAATGTTTAATTTTACTGAAAAGTAACAAATGGAATGATAATTATAAATTGTTATACTGTTTAAGAACTAAAATTAGAATTTTTTAAAATTAAATTATTTTAAACATAAATACATATTTATTAGGATAATTGGAATATTCTTAGGATAATCTGTTACGAGCCAAAATAAGATTTAAATCGTAGAAAACAAATTGCATACTAATGCATTCCTGAATTAAATGGAAAAAATTTTATGAAAGACATTTCATTTTATTTTCATTCATTTCCAATCTTATAATGATAAAAGTGAATCTAGAAAAATAAAAAAAAATAATAAAAAAAAAAAAATCAAGGAAGTGCGTTGTGCGCTCACATTAAAAATTAATGAGAACGGTAAATATTTGCGGAGAGAATCAAGATTTGAATGCAAAAATTGAAATGTTGGACTTGCGTTGCACTCTGCTTTGAAATTTACCATACTTATAGCATTTTTATTTTTAATCGCATATCTTAACAGCAATATATTTCAAAAAATTTATACAAAATACCTAGACAATTAACCCATTTTATCAATCATTAGTGACTGGTCTTGATATATGTGCTTGAATTATTTCATTTCAATCATCTGAATTTGTGAATATTGCAAACTTTTTTCATTGGTACTATATTAAAAAAATGTTTGCTTATTATTTAATTGTTATGTTCAAATCTGCATTACATAAAAACAGAGCATAAAATTAAAAAAAAAAAAAAGAATTAACAGTTAATATTATAATTGTATAAATTTTGTTATTTTCAGTTAGACAAGTTTTGATACACATCTTTAATATCAATCTTACCAATAATACTCACATTTTAAAATTCAAATGTGATCCTTATTTTACTTTTCATCCTTACTCTCTAGAATAGATTTTATTCATGATTTTTCATTTTATTATCCCCCTGATAAATTTGCAAAATTTAAATGTTGATTTTTTTTTTTTTTATTTTTTTTTTTTAGATTTTCAATAAAATTTACCGAATAATAAAATTATTTTGGTGTTTTGAATGGGACCAAAAATGCTTTTCTACAATTTAGACCAAAATGCTTTGTTTTGTAATAGTTATATATTAACTGGATAGAAATACAAATTTCTAAAATAGTTGCCATGTTAAGAAAGGGAAAATTTAGAAACTTTAAATTAAAAAAAAAAAAGACTTCTATTAAAGCTTCTTCAGGTTTAGTTTCTAATATTTTTTCATCTAAGTTTTTAAATGATTCCCAAAAGATACCCAAGTAAAATTAGGATTCTGATTTTAAATGTGAATTAGTTTAAGAAAAAATAATTTCTAAAATTATATGTAAATATTAGGCAAAATATTAGATATTTTGACCTTATTTTCTATTAATAACGACACAATTCAATTATATAAAGGCTAAAATCATGTTTAAAATTTTTGCTTTTTCCGAAAAAGTTTTAAAAGTAGTATCTGTTGCAAATAAATGATTTGTTTAATCCTTTCAAGAGCGGTGGTTTCCTTTTGAAACCACCTGTTAAAGACTTTTTTTCTTAGGGAAACTACCACTGGTATGGTGATGTATATCACAACAATACATATTCTAATATCCAATAAAGAGACCTAATTGCAGCAGAATTTCTAGTCTTCTTTTCTCATGGATTTATACACGAAAAAATTTAGTTCTCAGCAATTTTTCAAACAATTTCTAAAAAATAGTCAAAACTTAAATTTTTTATATGGTCTTTGTTTTCAAAATAAAAAAAATAACAGATATCTGTTAGTTATTTCAAATTATTCATGCGATTTCTAGGATAAACCCCTTTTCCAGGTGTTATGCGGAATGTTTGCTACAATTGCTACGATAAACACTTTACAGGTTCATTCAGAGGTATCTCTTTACAAGCATTTTGTTTTGGTCATGAAAAGAAAAGCTTATAAGCATTTCTACGCCATATTAAGAATCCAAGAAAGATTTTCTTCCATAAATTTCCGAAAATCTGCATGAAAACTTCCCTACCCTGCTATGCGTTTTAACGATAAGGAATTCAATTGTTAGAGCAAACGAGTTCCTTCCCACCACCAGTGAGCGCATCTTGTAAAGCTCATCACCACGAATCTGTCACTGTCAACCAAGTCATTGATGGAGGGGAAAGCAGAGGCTTGAAAACACAGCTTTTCCGCTTACAAACCACAAAATTCAAACCAGGAAAAAAACGGCTGTTCCCATCTTGAGGGCAACCGAACGAGAAGAAAAAACACAGTGCTGGGGAACTCGGCGTAGACTTGCTTTGCATAAAAAACTGTTTGCGGCGCTCGGAAGGTTAAAGAATATTTCGGAATAACATTTCAGTACATTTACTATAAAAAAATCTCCTAACAGTTACTTAATTTTTAAGTTGCAAATAGGGATGTAACGAATATTCGGCAACTATTCAGTATTCGGCTAGCCAAATACATTTAGGATAATTTTTTTTAAATGTGCTTTTAAATGCATATTTAGCAAAGAATATTGCAGAATTACATTTCAGTATATTTGTTAAAATATATCCTAACATTTACTAATTTTAAGTTGCATAGTACATAAGTGTATTTAAGTTACATATAATTTATCATAGCAAAGTCTGAAATTATGATGCAAGAACAATAATTTTTCAGCATTTTCCCAGGAGGAAGTCTGTTGCTATTTGTTTCATACACATATAATACCAAATAGGGATGTAACAAATATTCAGTATTAGGCCTATTTGGCCCTTTTGCGGATTACTAAGTCTGGCCGAATGCTTAACAGATATTTGGCAAAATAAACCAATTGGATTTATTTTGGCAAATTGGTTTTAAAAATATTTAATAAAGAATACTGCAGAATTACATTCCAGTAAATTAATTATAATAAAAGTTAACATTTATCCAATTTTAAGTTGCATAGTATCATAAGTATATTTAATAGTGTTGTTTATCTATACTTATAAAAGGCAATGTTTGTGTGTGCACGAGCAATGTCCAAACGAATCTATCGAACTTACAGCCATGAAATTTGGAACACAGGTAGTCGCAACGGTGACTCAATGCACCTCGAAGCCAGAATTTTAAAATTTAATCTAGAAAATTTATTTAATGCTGCGTGATTTTTCGCACTAATTTTTCAATAGCATGGTTTTGGATAACTGTACGAGAAAATAGATAAACCATCAAAAAGAAACGATTTCCGTTCTAATTACGTTTGTTTTGTATGTCTAAAGTAATTTACTGAGTTTTGAGAATTTTTAAAAAAAATAGTTGGTTAAGCCTAAACCTTTGGAATTTTAATTTCTTGCATCCGCTGTTCTAATTTTGTTATCAATTTGAAATTTGTTGAAGTAATAAACATAATGTTTCTCTGTGATTTAAAACAAGAATGGTTAAAACTGAACAGTTGGTTGGATTTTAATTATTTTTTTTCTGAAGTGTTAAAAAATTTTCACCTCAAAATTCTCTTTACGGTTCTTTGTAATCAAGGTCATGTGAAGTATTTTCTCAACATGCATTTCATTGAAACCACGCGACAGCATAACTCCTTTGCTTCGCATCGACAGATAATTCTTTTAATTTGTTTGTTTTTATACTGTTTGATAGTCGAGTATACGGCTGACATCTTTAGTTAGAGAAGACTAGAAAAAATGAAATATGATTTCAAGGAGGCTATTCACATAATGCGACTTCAAAGTTTAAACCTGAAGCGAGAGATTTCATCTTTCTTTTTCTTTTCTTCTTTGATTCATTTTGGATATATTTAAATACTATAGAAATTATGTTTGTATCTTTCAAGGCATGTTATTCTATTTGAAATCATTTAAGATTTAATTCGGTTTTCATTCTTTAACATTTTACCTGGTTTATAGGAATCAGTCTTTTAAATCCTAAATTTTTTTTCGAAAATATGGGTTTATTTTTTACTCTGTACTGTCAAATGTCATTATCGAGAGGAAAAATAAGCGGGAAAATCAATAATTTGTAATCTTTTGTTTTCAAAACTTTTTCATGTCATTGTGGGTGATTTTTTTTTCATTTTGTTGAAGTTCTGATTCCACTGGCAACATGCATTTCGTCGAAACCACTTGACGTCATAATCCCTTTGGTTTGCGTCTGATATATTTAGTTACAGAAGACTGGAAAAAATAAAATATGTCTTCAAGGAGCTATTTACATATTGTGGCTTCATTGTTTAAACCTGGAGTGGAAGATTTCATCTCAGTCTCTTTTTTTTTTTTCTTCTTCCTTCTCCGATTCATTTGGGATATATTTGAAATCATTTAAAATTTCATTCAGTAAGCCTTCCAAACAAGCATTGTTGCAATTTCATTAGTTGGCGTTGCAGAGCGCAGGATACGTCATAAACTTCAACTGCATGTCTTTGATTATCATTTTCGGCAGTGTCTTAAAGTGCTCATTTGTTTTGCATATTTTGCTTTCTGTATAATAATCATTTTCAAGCTGCAATTTTTTACTATTGTTTCAGATTAACATACTCTGTACTGTTTTTTTACAGTTGAAATGTCATTATAGTGAAGAAAAATAAGGGGGAAAATCAATCATCTTTTGTTTTCAAAACTTTTTCGTGTCAGAGTGAACAGGTTTTTTTTCCCATTTTGTTGAAGTCCTAATTCCACGGGCAACGCTATGCTTGTACTGCTAGACATTTATAGAAGTGTGTTCCATACGGTTTCATATATATTACCAGCTTCAGAAAATAAACTGTCACTACATAATGCTTGCAGGTGCTGAAAGATATTTTCTTGCCAAATTTGCAAACCTTTGAAATTTTTCTGCATTTTCCTCCCCTCACCAATTATGTAGACATTCCATCCTACCTATCAGAAGTTCATCAAAATAGGAATCTACTTCCAGTAATTTTAATTTAACCATTCAATTTTCCTCAGTGTTTGTCATTGTCATGTTCTGCAAAGATGAATCTTATTTGTTTGAAACAATCCAAAAATGAAGAGGGTTTCTAATTTCTTATTATTGGAATTAAGTTATTTAAAATATTACAAATATACATAAAAGTATTCACATTTCTTTAAAGATACAAATAATAAAAATTCAGTTTTATTCAATATTTAATTTTTTTGATTAAAATTTGAAAAATATTTAATTTACAATCAAAAGTGAAATGTTATTAAAAATTTGGTATTCGGCCAAATCACTATTTGTTACATCCCTAGTTCCAAAGTAAGAATATAAGTGTGTTTAATAATGTTACACATTATTTATCATTCTAAAGCATGAAATTATGATGCAAAAATAATTTTTGTGCATTTTTAGGAAGAAGCCTATTTCGTTCGGTTTCATAAAAATTACCAGTTCAAAAAAAAATATATATATGTGCTTGCAGGAGCCAAAAGATATTTTCTTGCAAAATTTGCAAGTCTGAGACATGACACAGGCTTGGAAAAAAAAATTATTAAATAATGAATCGTGGCTAAACATAAACCCCCGAGAAGCAAAATAAGCATGAGTAATTGAATAAAATAAATAAATTTATACAAAAAATGGTTGAGATATTAAAAATATTGTTGAATTATTATAGAAAATAAAATTAAGAAGGATTAAATTTGATGCCAAAAACACCAAAAGCCACAAAATTAAGAAGGATAAAATTCGATGCCAAAATCCACGGAAATGTGTAATGTCTGAAGTCTAGGAAATTTTTTTGCATTTCTCGCCCCTTAACAATTAAGTGGACTCTCACCCCTAGCTATCAGAAGTTCTTTATCAAAATAGGAATTTACGTCTAGTAATTTTAATTTATCCATTGAATTTCATTCTGTGCATTTCAAGTTCTGCACTGATGTCTTTATTTCTGTGAAGCAATCCCAGATTAAAAGAGGATTTCTCATTCCTTGTTACTGGAATTATGATAATCGAAATTCAGATATTTAAAATATTACAAAAACACATCAAGATGTTAATTTTTTTAAAAAAAATATGGAAATAAAATCAATTTCATAAATTCTATAGTTTTTCATTTAAAATTTCAGAACTATTTTATTTAGAATCAAAATGAAATGCTTTTTAAGAGCAGGGATTCGGTACTCATCCAAATCACTTTTCATCCCCAATGTAAACCAATTTTCAGTGTTTTGATGGCAGGGTCATTCCATTTCAAGTGATCCAATGCGGGTTGCTTGACTGTTTTATACTCAAATGATTTTTTGTTTGCCAATTCCTACACGATTAGAGTCCAAAAATACCAATTTTAAATTTTCATCCTTTTCTGAATTCCGATAGCAGCCATTTTTGTTTTACAAAACATGCTGCAGTTCTCACTAATATAAGTTAATGCAAACCCCTACAAATGCAACCAGCAGGAGTGTTCTCCTCTAAACTTTCTCGTATACTTCCCCAAAAAGTTGCTGTTTCCCCTTCCCCCGTGTGGCTAAAAAAATTCAAACCTACTGTTACCCAGAATCCAATGACTATCAGGTTTTTCATTATATTGATTGAAAAATAGCTAGGTAAAGAATCAAATTCAAAGAGATGTGTACTGATTTTCTGCTCTTGCCGGCTCAAGGACAATCTGTACTGAAATTCCGTTCTGTTCGCATTCACAGAAGATTGCTTCCAGTACGCATGCATGTGAAGATAACGGATTATTTTCAAAAGTAAATTATACAGACCAACAGACAGTCAACCCTTTGATGGATTTGGCCCAAAATTTTATACAGACCTACATTCATAATGATAAAACTGTGTGCAAAATTTTATCCATCTAGCTATTCAAGTTTTTGAGTTATAGTGTTTGCATGACCGCAGACAGACTTCCCTTTGACGGATTTTGTCCAAAAGTTGATAGACACATTATGTTTAAAGACCACATACCAAATTTCATCTCCGTAGCTCTAATGGTTTTTGAGTTATCACGTTCACAGACAGACACACAGACATAATTCCGAAATTGTGTTTTTCGGACTCAAGGAGGTCTAAAACGTGGAGATTCGTCAAAATCTCGAGTTTGAATTTTTTGACAATTATAATACTTTCTCTTTGTATACGAGAAAGTAAAAATCAGCATGTTTTTGTGAAAAAAAAAAAAAAAAAAGGCTACCATGGAATTTGGAAAAAGATAAAAATTTAAAATTAAGTCTTCTTGGACTCTCTAATCATGTTAGGAATCAACACACAAAAAATCATTTGATTATAAAATGGTCAAGCAAACTATTTTTTTTTTCTGGATCACTTGACGTGAAATGACCCTGCACATTTTGAGGGTGTACATATAATGTACTTATTTGGATTCATGTCCCACCTCTTAATAATGTCAGATAAGTTTTGGAAATAAAGTAAAATTGATACAGTCTTTTCAGATATAGCTCCACACCCCAAAACATGAGCCTCCAAATGTCCCAAGCATCCAAAACTAATGAATTATAATTGGCAAACCAAGCTTGTTACTAAAATCTATAATTGCTTCCAAGAATTCATTTAAATACAACTATTTCAGCTTATTTCCTTATCTTTTAAAGTTATGGCACTTTAATGAGTGCATTCACAAATACAAGCCAAAATGAAGTGTTGGAACAGGATTAGGCACCAAGCCTGAAGTTTTCTCAAACATCAGACATGTTTTACCAGTCCACAGGGTTGTGGCGACTTAAATCAACTGATTTTTTTTTAAAAAAATCACCGATTTAAATCATTTTATTTTGAATATCAAGTTAATCTGCTTTAATGAAATCAAGTTGTTCATGAATCTTTAAATAGTGATTTTAAAATATTTTTAAATGCATATTTAAAGAAAGAATATATAGAACATACAAAATATTTCATTGAATTGATGCAACTAGAGTACTTCCATATCTTTATTTTTGAGAACACAAGCTAATTAGACTTTAAATAAATCTCTAATGAGCAACACAATAAAATGCAAAGTACGAGATGCTCCTTTTTCTTTATAAAATAAATATTGTAAAAGGATCATGCCCACAAAGAGAGAACATAGTAAAATGCAGAGTTTCATTTTAATATTGGAGAAAACTAAATAGTGTTGGGGACAAAGTTTTTATATTGCAATAGAGATCAAATGCAAGATAATTAAGTAATACATATAAGTGTTTCAAATGAAATAGAAACATCTACATAGTGCAATTTAAACTAGGATCTACATTTATAAAAGGCAATGTTTGTGTATGTGTGCATGCGCGAACAATTATTTTTTAAACAGTTGTTACATTGTTCGAGTTCAATTTTTTTTAAACGAAATTACAGCTTAATGACTGGTTTGTTATATACATATAATTCTATGACTGTAGGGCTTATTGTCTAATATACAAATGTTAAATATATAGCTTTAAAAAAATCATTAAAATCAAAAAGAATCTATTTAAATTTTAAAAAATTCCGATTTTTTTTTCTTTTTAAAAATCGAAAATCCTGCCAATACAGTAGAACCCCTTGAATCCAAATCATCAAGGCTGACCTCTGTTTGTATTCGGATTATCGGGGAAATTCGGTAAAATACTCTTTTGATATACCATATATATTACACCCCTGCTCGCTCCACTCACCAGCCTCCAAGAATCACGTTGTGATTCTTTCGGGATCACTGTGTGATCCCAGCTCACTTCGCTCGCCATACAGTTATGTGTTACTGCTAGAATTAGGAAATTATAAATACATTAAGTACTAAAAATAAATTTAAATTATTTGAAATTGCATGAACTCCGAAAATTAATTTTCATCAGTTTCTACAATTAAAATCTTCTGGTAGGTATTACATATGTAAATGTTAGAAAGAAATTTGAATGTTAATATTTATAATTCAAAGATGATTAAAAATCAAAATTATTTTCAACAATAACTTTAACTTCATTAAAACTTTTAAAAGTTCTTGGCATACACTTTTACTATTTCTTCAACAGTATATTTCAACATAACTACATTCCAACAAAATGTTAAGTTTAAAATTGATAAGATAGTCTTTTTCCAAATCTTCAAGATTTTTTTAAAAACATTGCTTTTTCTAACAAAATTTCAAATATGCCCTATATACAATGAAATGTAGTTCAGAAAAGCTGTCCCACATGTATAAATGCTTATTCCAATAATTATTTAGTCAAAAAAGATAGTGTTTTTCTCAGTGTAGTCATTTGTGTTTTAAATCTCAGAAAATTCTAGTTGTCGTAGAATGATGTAACCCACCTTGCAACCTTTTAGCTAAAAAAGGATAGTTTAAAGAAAACAGTAGCTTGAAACATGATTATATTAACTATTCAAAATTAAAACCCATAATAATTATTTACCTTTAGCATTTTAAAATTGTTTAGATAGCCTTTTTTCAAAATTTTCAAACATCGTTTTTTCCAACAAAATTTTAAACATGCACTTTAACGAAATATTGCTACCACACATGTAAACACACTCACTCCAATTATTATTAAGTGAAGGAAGGTACACTATTTATTCCCGGATAGATGGAACTCAGAAAATTTGAGCTGTTGAGAGATGAATAAACAAATTTTTCAGAAACTTTTAGCTAAAAAGGACATTCCGTATTTAAGCACACATTCATTTGTCTAATCCAAACTGTACAACTCAAACTTATTTAATTCAAACAATCCAACTAAAAAAAAATTTCATTGTTTCCGACTTCAACTCAATTCCAGAGTTCCGCCCGATTTTGCGTCCACATAAGCATTTTATATATATAGATATATATAAAAGCCAGGGATTCCCTTGTGCACTGCTCTCTTCTTCACAAATTGTATTCAACAGTTCACAAAAAAAAGTAATGAATTTTTATATAACGCGTAAGCGATTAGCTCAACCGATTAGCAGAACGCTCGGCGTCAGGGTTGAGATTCGTAAACAAACTGATCGTTGCCAATGAGGAGAAAGAAATAAAGGTCCTTTTTGCGCCACGCATAAGCATTTTATATAATATAGATTACTCGAGATCATATTATAATTTATTAATGATAAGAATAATACATAGTCAAATTAATGCCCCGTCATTTTTGGCAAAAAATACAGTTTTTATGGTGGTTTTAAGGTCCTCTAACTTGACTTGTAGATAAATCTCAAACATGAAATTTTTACAGCAGTATAATACACTATAGAGGGTTTATCTGCAAAAATTTCAGATTTTAAAACTTTGTTCCAACAAAGATATAAAGTGTCAAAATTTAGATTTTTATTTTGAAAGCCCTCAACTCTTAACCCCTTCGGGACGAGCGCTGCATATGTCCGTTTGCACTGGATTCTTCTCTGGGCCGAGAACCGCATGTGTGCGTTACGGCGGAATAGACTCTGTGGGCCGAGCGCCGCATATATGTATTGGGCTTTTGGAACAAAATGCTTTCTATCAGATGGTGTTACTATTCTATGTTTCTTTCAAATGACTGGTCCCATACATTAGTATTTCTATCTCCGAGGTAGTCGGTCACATGTCTGAATGATTAGGTTAGAATTATTGGATTTTTGGGAGTATAAACAGAAACACGTGCTCGCAAGCATAAAGAGGAGAATGATGAACATGAAGAGCTCTTTAACTCATTTTGGAGTGGCTGTTTGTTTCTCTTCCAGCTTGGGTTGGGATTTAATGGGGGATATTCTGTCAAGGATTTTATGCTTCTCAGTTTCATTTGTGCAGTTTTGGCTAAAAGAACGAGTTATCTTTCCGAGGAGGAAATATGTAAATTTATAAATGATCCTTTTATGGATTTTTCCAATTATAATGACAAGGAAAATTATTAGAGTTCTTCGAATAGTTCTCAATATTCAGATTCTGAATTAGAAATGGATAGTACTAATATATCGATTCAATTTCGCCATGTCAGTGGACTACTAAAATAGAAGATTTTTCAGCAGGCTTTGAAGTGTTAATTATTAAAATTTTCTTGAAGTATTTTATAATATTAAATGTAAATGTTTATTATTTCCTATGTTTTCTAGTATTTATTTAGGTACTTTCAATTATAGTGAAATACACTATATTATTTTTTATTATTAAAAAATCCAAGTATTTTAATTAAACTTTTTTGGACTCTCTAATCATGTAGGAATCAACAAACAAAAAGTCATTTGATTATAAAATGGTCAAGCAACGAGCATTGGATCACTTGACATGGAATGACCCCTTCTCTATTTTTCACATTCAGCTCCAAAGCAGATAATTCAACACTTCTGGCGAATTTTTCCAAGCCACCAAACGTAAAAAGTACTTTTTAGGATTTTATAAAATAGTCAACAGTTTTTGTATAGCTCAGATAAAAAAAACCATATTTTAGGTTATATAAAAATTTACTGAACATATTTTAATAAATATAATAATCAGTGGGATGGATGAGCCTGTTGATCCTAATACATTTCTTCAAATCGTGGAATTAAACTATCCTTTATGATAGCAACTGCCAAAAACCCAGATTCTTACAAATGAGAAGTAGCTAATGGGATTAAAATTCCCAGAGCTTTAACACTTAGGAGGCCTTTCTTATTTCACTGAAAAGCAAAACTCGGTTAATTTCCACACTGATAAATTTTGTTTTAATGAATTGTCGCAAGACAAGTCAATCCAATTATCTTCTGCAGCAGTAAATGCAGGTGGAAGAGCACTGGCATTAAATGGATCTTGAAATCATTCAAAATTATAGATATTCTTCTGAAAGTATATTTCTCGATAAGGTGATAAGCTGTGAAGTGTTCTGCAAATATGTTTCAACCTATGAAATTGAATTAAAAATTAAATAAAGATAGGAAAGTTAGGAAATCGAGACTCCCCAGGGCACCACGGCTAACACTTTGGGAGCCAGTGCTCTAAAGAGTAAGAAATACTTCAGATTATGAAGTTTTGATCACTTGTGAAAAAAACTTGGCAAAACTAATTTGAGAGTTCATCACTCAAAATAATCAGTTTAAGTAACTGGTCAACTGGAAGATCTAAAAGATATTGATACTCTAGCTTTAAAAATAAAATATATGGGTACCTTTCCATCCGCTTTTCTGGACAAGTACATATTAATACAAAATACCACTCTTCTGTCGATACAAAAGCCATAAAATGTATGGATCATTCCACAGTATTCATGTGTTACGTATGGGACATTTCGGAGCAAAATTCCGAGACATTTGTACTTTTTTCATTGTCAAAATATAAATGAGAAGGTCTGCAATTATTTTTAATATAAAGTTTTGTTGTGTACAGGACATCACAAAAAATTGTTTTAAAAGTACTTCCAGCAATTTGGATTTTGCTCTGAATTTATTAAATAATTTCACAAATTTAATGAATAGAAGCAAAAATGTACATTTTATTAATTAACTGTAAAATTATTCTTTAAAATTTGGTCATTAATTAATGAAAGCTAGTTATTCCTGTTACGTACGGGATGCATGATTTGAAGTAACAGTACAATAAGGAATTGTGAACTAAAATGTAATACAAATGTTAATTTAATGAATTTACTAGCTCTATTAATGTATAAAAACTTGCATTTAATCATAGAAATAAAAATGATTAATGATTTCTTAAATATTTTAATTGCTATATTATATAAATTGGGATTTTCCATACATAGCTCCATTTGAAAAAATGGTAACATTTAAAAATAAGTTTTATACGAGTCTCAGAACACCAATAATGTCTTCAATTTTTTTCACTTCCTCCATTGGTAACAAAAATCGTCCCCGGCTATTACTTGGACTCGGTGCTTTTTCGAGCTTAGTCAAATTTTTTTTTTTTAAGGTTTTTATCCTTTTCTGGGATGTGTGTGTGGCCAGGAAAACTTATTTTTGCCTAAAGGTTTCATAAAGGATAGATAGAGATATTTATCATCTATGTCCTCCACAACTCCTGGCCACCAATAATCATCGTACATTACCGATACCCATTCTGATTTTTTCAGTAAGTTGGCACATGCAGCTGAGCTGGGCTCTTTATCTTGTAAAGGGCATAAAATCTGTTTCTTTTCATCAGGATCCTTCTTATCAGAAAAGCAAGAATGCTTCCAAAGGACCAGACTGTCCGAGCCTACTGGTTTGGCAAAATGCATGCTATGTATACCTGATATCGGAGTAGCGCCTTCCCATTTTTCAATTAATGCAAACTTAGTTATGCATCTCTGAATGTCCGCTCTATTTCCCAAAACTTACAGTGTCATCATGGAAGTTAAGGGTTGTTCCCGACATTTCTTGCTCCTTTCAATTTCTTTTTTCTTAGCTCTCTTTTTTTTCAGTTTCATACTTCCTCTGTTGATCAAACTATTCTTTATTCATAGTCGACTTTTTCTTTTCCCTGTATCTCTTAATTCTTTCCCTTTCTTTGACTTTATCAGCCATCCAGGAGTCATCATTTTTTCTTTTCAGCCTATGTTTTCTCACTCTTTCTGTAGAAGTAGGAGCCATAGTACTTCTCAAATTAGGATTTCTTTTAGGAAAATTTAGGAAATTTTTAGTTAAATATTATATTTAAAATCAAAAATATAAATAAAATGTATTTAAAATGCTATTACACAATAAATTATCACAGTTTTATCTTTGTTTTTTGATGAAAATCAACTGATTACTTAAAATTATGTTTGCAACATTTCAAGCATGCTACGAATCAACTAATGGTAGCTTAAACTAACCACATGTTTACTTGTACATTTTTTGTAGATAGGGCTGCCATCTGTGAAGGAAAATCATAAACATAGTCAAAAAATTAAATTTTTGCTAAGTTTTAAATCAAAATTCTGCATTTTGTCCCCACACGTAACAGATTTGTCTTGTACGCAACACATTTTTATTTATCATGCCCAGCTTCTAAATGAAAAGATAATATTTTAATTGAATAATTTAGGAAGCTAGTTCATCAACTGAAGAGAAAACAAACTGTTCAATTGTCATCGGCATTATTAGCGTACCAAAATAAGCTCAAAATTGTCTAGTAGTGACAAAAGAAAGTAATCATTGAAGTTTATGATAAAATTTTTTTTAACTCTTCCCTCATATAATGCTACTATTAAAGGGTTGAATGAAAACATAGGAACTTTGAAATAAAATATTTTTTGAGTTCGAGTTAAAAATATAATGTCCCTATAAAAAATTTTCTATATGGCTGCAAACAAAAACTCTAATTTTGTTTGGTTAAAATAAAAGATTTCTTGAAAACTTTAAGAAGAGATTCCAGCTTTAAAATGATGTATTACAACTAGTTTTATGATTTTTTTTCAAACTTGTGAAGCCAAATACTGTGGAATGATCCGTGATGCAAGTGCATGACGGAGGTGCAACGAAGGTATGAGATTCCTTGAAGGCCATAATCAGGGGACACCAAGAGGACAAAATATTAGTCTATTTCACAATTTTAAAAATAGATGCACAATTCAATTTACAACAGGCACCATCCTACCCGCTTAAAAATAAAGCAACTTTGGTACTTGACGTTATACAGCCACCGACATTGTGTGCCAACAGGAGATATATGTCAAGATGAGAAGAATCTGGACATGAGAACATTTGTTTTGGGTGTGCGTGAGCTTTTATTGGTCTCCCTGTACATGACCTGCGAGCTCTAAAGGATATAAACAGGTATGTGATGCCTCCACGATCTGAAGTAGGTATTAGCAATTTTTAAACTTTGAGCTCTCCAAAAGCGTTCCTTCAAAAGTCAACAGGCAGAAACAACAGTCCTACAAATCAGAACCAGAGACACTGAACTTACGAGCTTTGCGAAATCCAAGGTTGCTTTAACAAACATGTACTGCAAATTTTACAGATAAGTGTGCAATATTCCAGAAAATTTTTTAAACAATAAGTTGCAGCACTCTAAATTTAGTAACCCCCCCCCCCCAAAAAAAAAAAGCAGGTATTATAATCATACATTTTAATGATCTACAGAGATTTTCCCAAAAGTTAGTTTGAAGAACAAGTATTACAATACATTAAAATCATCTTAAGAAGCTAGAGACTATTCAATTTAAAAATTTATTGAGGGAAAAAAAGTCCATATTAGAAGTATATAGGAAGGACAGTATTTTTCTTTTGAATTAAGAAAATGCTTTCTTTTTCAGAATTGCATCCAATGAACATTTGACGAAAGAATATCAAGTCAATTTTTTTAAATGTGAATTAAAGCATTACAAAAATTATTCTTACGAACTTAAAAATCCAAAAAATGTTCTTTTAGGAAGAGGCTTCTTTAGCTAATGTGGATTAAATTATCTTTAGTACTAATCTTTGCAAAAAAAGAATAATTAACAAATAAAGAGTAATAACTTTCAGTTGTCCAAACGAAGTGATGCATTTCAGTGGAGGACACTGACACATGTGTATATTTCAAGTTACTCTGTTGAAAAAAATAATTTTTACATCCAACAGCACATTATCTGGGAAAAACTTGCTGATAAAAAGAAATTTTTAAAATATAGCAACTATAATGATCCAGCTTACAATACATAATTCCTAATAAAATACAACCCTGGTTAATTGAACTAAAGGGGGAAGGAGCCATTTCAGATAATGATCGTTTCGGTTAAGCCATGTATACATCCATTACTATTTTGTATCTAATTACAGTACGCAATTCTGAAATGTTTTGAGTGTAAAACTAATTCAAAATTGTCTTTGCTTTTTTAAAGTTAATTCCACCTCAGGGGGCAATATTCGCTGCAGCGAGTTCGGGAGCAATGCGCCCAGACATAGCACAGGTAAACAATAACTTAATATTGTTAATACTCATTAATTTTAACATTCTAAAATAAATCATTGACCTTCTTGGGGAAGCCTAAAAGAAAAAAGTAGGTATATTGTTGCAGAAAGTCTCGCCTTCGTGATTACTTCCATGCAGTTCCAGCGTTTTCTGGATTTGCGACTTCAAAGGTATTTCAGATAACCCAGGGTTTCGGTTGACCAGAGTTTTACTATACTTAATATCTTAGAGGGCTTTAATTAACAGATTCCACAAAACAATTAACGAAATAAAAACATTAAGTAATATTCATTAAGATTTTACAAAAGAATTTGAAAAAATAAGCAAAATCTTAATTCCTTAGCTTTAAAGAATGGAAGAGATACATCCATAATATTCGATTGTGTGCAACGCAATTCAGCAAGTATTCCGTATTCAGCCGAATAAAATTCAGAATAACATTTTTAAAATGCGCTTTTAATATATATTTAGCAAAGGCATTCAAATAAACAACAAAAAAAGACATAACAAAACATTCATATATATTTAACAAAGAATATTGTAGTTCATTTCAGTGCACACATTTCACAGTGTTCACATTTCAGTGCATTTATTATCAAAAAATCTCCCAATAGTTACTTAATTTTAAGTTTCACAGTAGGTATATAAGCGTATTTAATAATGTTAAGTATCATTTACCATTGTAAAGCCTGAAATTATGATGCAAGAATATTAATTTGAGCATTTTCAAGAAAAGGACTATACTATTTGGTTTCATATATATTACCAGTTTCAAAAAAGAAATACCCTCTATATACTGTGCTTGCAGGAGATAAATGATATTTTCTTGCTAAATTTGCAAGTTTTGGAAATTTCCCCATCACCACCAATTAAGTAGACTCATGGTCCTCGGCTATTAGAAGTTCTTTATCAAAACATGAATTTCCTTCTGATCATTTTAATTTATCCACTGAATTTTTTTCTGTGTTTGTCATTGTCAAGTTCTGCAATGAGACTTTTTTTATTTCTATGAAGCAATCCCAAATTAAAGAGGGTTTATCATTCTTTTTTTACTAGAATTATTGGAATTCAGGTATTTGAAATATTAAAAAAAACACATCTAGGTTTTAAGTTTTTTCAAATATGCAAATAATAAAAAAAAATCAATTTTTAAATTCTTTCCATTTAGAATTTGAGAACTATTTTATATGGAATCAAAAGTGAAACGTTTTTAAAAAGTAGGTATTTGGCTACAGAATATTCGTAAAAATCACTATTAAATATTTGCATTAACAATGAAAAGGTTTTCACTTTCATTGCATGAATGCAAAGTATTGCTGTAAATTATGGAAATAAATATATTTTTAAAGATTTGTAAAAACGAGGGAAAAATTAGACAACTAAATTGGTACCATTAAAAAAAAAAGATTTTTGTATTTTCAGGTGATGTACAAAAGATTTTTGAGCGATATTTTCTAAAGTTACTGCTAAAAAATACAAAAGTTGCTTCATTTTCAATGAATTAAAAAAAAAAAACACTCCGAGGTGCACTTTTTTACCCTTCAAAGTATATTTCTGCCCAATTTGATAACTCTAGGTCAAATTATCTTCTTTGTAGTGTGCCAACACATATATATACTTTTATTATTAGTAAGGATATAACGAATATTCGGTATTTGGTCATCTTGTCGAACATTAGGTTTGCTGAATACAGTGAAACCTCTTCGAACGGCCACCCCTCTTAACGGCCAATTTTTCGTGGCACGGATTTTTCGGCCCATAGACCTAATGTTAAAATAACCCCTAGCAACGGCCACACAACCCCTCTTTACGGCCGCCGGGTGGGTTCTCCCATCCCATTTAACAAACGCATCGGCTAGAGATTTACTTTTTAAACTGAAAAACGAACTTAAAAAAAATTGTTTTTTTCCGAGAAGGGTAAAAAATCACAAATTCTATCCTTTTTTCAAAAAATGTAAAAAATTATTAAATAAAGTACTATTATCTCTTTAGACAAGTCTCAAACTTCATTTTAAATAAGAAATATGGGTCAGACTTGTTTATATTATGTATTATAGCAATTATATTGCGATTGTAACGAAAACCCTTCAGAGCGGCCAATTTTTCTCGGAACGGAGGAGTGGCCGCTCAGAGAGGTTTCACTGTACTAAACAGATATTCGGCCGATTAATTTCAGAAAAATGTACTTTTATATATATTGGAACAGCTTTGATATACAGAATCACTCACGATAATCTTGCATTGGCGACTTTTTGTCGCCTAACAGAACATTATATCGTTAAGTCGCCAAAACAAGATATCGCCAATGGGGTCCTATATTGCCGCTGTTGAAAAAAGTCGCCAAAACAAAATTATCGCCAGTGATGCTATATATCAAAGTGTACCTATATATTTAACAAAAAATATTGTGCAGAATTAATTCTCGGTACATTTATCATCAAAAAAAATCTCCCTACATTTACTCAATTTTAAATAAATTTGATGTATTTAATAATGATGTAAGAACAATAAATTATCAGCATTCTCAGAAAAAAGTATGACCCGTTTTTTATATAATACCATTTTCAGAAAATAAATGATCAGGTGACTGGAAAAAAGATAACATTCCAGTAGAATCTCACCCTTTTTCTAATCACCCATTCAAATGTTCACTATATATTGTTACTTGCAGGAGTGAAGGCTATTTTCTTGCTTATAGTTCACAAATCTTGGACATTTTCCCCACCAATTAAGTGGACATTCCATCCCAGCTATTATAACTTCTCTATCAAAACAGCAATTTATCAACTTAATTTTCTATTGTGTTTGGCATTGCCATGTTCTACAATTACTTATTTCTGTGAAGCAATCTCAAAATGAAGAGGGTTTCTCATTTCATATGATCGGAATTAAAATAATTTAAAAAATGCACCAAGATGTTAATATATTTTTTAATGTACTAACAATAATAATTAATTTTACTAATCTTTAATTTGAAAAATATTTTATTTACAATCAAAAGTGTAATGTTTTTAAAAAGTGAATATTCAGCTGCCGAATATTCGTATTTGGCCAAATCACTATCCGTTTACAACCCTAATTATTAGTAGAGATTAAAATATTTGCAAGCGCCCCCCCCCCCCACCGAAAATATTTTAAGTTGACATAGAAAACATTAGGTCAATCAAGTTATTATGCAGGACATGATCAAATAAATTAAAACAATGAAAATATAACTTAGATACATCCTATCATTATGAATTAGTAAAGCCGACAGACTAAAGAATCTACAACAAATTACATCCTGGGGAGTCTGATTCACCTTCTATGCAAGCACATGATTTTGATATTTATAATAAATTTCAAGTGACAGGGAATTTTATTTTCATTCATTATTTTTTAATTTCATTTCTAAAAATATAAATATCACTTCCACCATCTCAAACCAATTCCTCACCTACTGCATACAATTCTAAACAATAGTTGCCATTGCTGCTATAAATACCAGCACTATTTTCTCCATATCTTTTAAACAGTATACACACAAATCCAAGATTCGTAAATAAAGAAAAATTATGTACACAAGAAATAGAAATGCATGCTAAACAACAACTAATCAAGTGTTAATAAAAAAACAGAAAAGTAAATATCAAGAAGGCCCGAATCTGTTTGAAAAGGCTGCATTTCGATTTTGGATACATAGCTTAAAATTTATAAAAAAGTGCAGGCACTTGTCAAAAACAATGAGATAGGGTACTTTTCTGTTAGCAGTGCCCAAATCATTGACGAGCATGAATGCTAGTGCTAATTAGGACTAGCATTAGGTCCAACATTTATTGTTAAGATCTGGTAATGTAAATTGCCAATAAGATTTGGCAAGCTTTTCTCCGAGACAATGATGATGAAAAAAATATCCACGATAGCAGCTAGTATATGCAAACATACTTCTGTAAAAGTCATAAATTTACTATTAAATGCCTGCTTAAGACTGCAAAAAGATTAATTTATAAAACCTTTCTACTGATGAAAGCAATTCAAAATAAATTGACTTAACAGACCAGGGGTCGATCCAGGTTTTTTTTATTTTAGGGGCCATTTTTGTCGGGAAAAAATATTTTTGAGAGGGGGGGGGGGGGAAAAAATGTTGTGATTTTTTTTTATCATGTAAAACCTTAAATTTTTGCAGTCCTATTTCTATATTTTACGTTTAATATCAAAAGTTTTTCATTGAACGAAATACATGCAGTAATTTGATACAATACTGAAAAAAAAAAAATACTTGTATACATATTTTGTGCAATGCCGCATTCAAAAACTTTTAAAAAAGAAGTCAGATTAAAAAGAAATTGTGGTTTATTGTTAAAAGTATGCTGAAACATTGGAACCTTCTATTAACAAAACACTTAATTATGCAGAAATGCATCTTCACTTTTAAAATCGATTTGATATAGAAAAGTAAGAATACCCAATACTGGGCAAATTATAGTTGAACACATTTAACACTAAATTCTACAAGAATTTGAATTTTGTGAAGGGGCCATTTCCATTAAGTGGAATTTTGTGAAAGGGCCGCAAAGTGACCCGAATTTTCACCTGGATTTACCCATGCAGTCAAAGGCTTAAAACTGCGAACAATTTTAAAAGAGCTTCGATGTTTTCAGAATGATCGGTGAAGACATGTCTGGGTATCAATTAGGAGACAAGTAATCAGATTCTAAAGGCTTACTTGAAGCCTTAAGAAAGCAACAGCATTTCATTTATTTCCTTTAATAATCTTTAGAGATAAGTAATCCACAATAAGCTTCAAGACAAATGCTCCCCAAAACTAAGATTCAATAACAAATGAAACATTGCCATTTGTAAAGTTTCAAAATCAGAATGACAACAGATATCTTTAAAAAAATACAAATTGGTTTTTATGAAAGTAATTTAATAATTCAATAATCATTTCTTCAGGAATTTGAAACAAGCTTCTTATGCGATCAGTTTTTCTGTGGCCTACGAAAACAAAAAGTCATATGTAAACAATGATAACCACTGCCCATTACAATAAATAGTAAACACAGTACATTCCTCCGAGACATGCCTAGATCAAATTTGTCTTGTAAAACGTTGCTAGCAAAAAAAAGTAAAAAACTCCTACTGTTCAGCAATGGATTCAGAGACTACCGCTTTTGGATGATTATACACCAGAAAGGGATGTCAGGCAAAGAGTCATATGAGCGCATTTCCGGAGTTCTTTGTTAGATCACGCTCAGTAAAATGTAAACATCACTCTTCCATTCTTCACTTTCCCCCTATTATGATGACAATAACTCAGCCTGGCGAATGTGCAAAAGCGTGGAGTGTTTCCGAATCCGTTGCTAAACAATATCTGTATTTTCCTCAACAAAAATAAAGTTTGTAAAACAACACCGATTACATTCGTTAAAACTACCTATAGCTGCTCTTGCTTATAAATTTTCTACTGGGCAAACAACCAAAATAAATTTACTGATGTTTTTTTGTCACTGTTTTAAATTGTAAACATCATGAGAATAACGAAAACCATTCTGAAATTAAATAAGTTGCTTCTTTCAAAATGAGTCATCTCCAATAAACAAGATATATTCACACGCACATATCTAAGTATAAACAACATTCAAACAAAACCTATCAATACCACATTTCACTTTAACTGAAAGAACTTCAGTTATTTAGAAAAATAAAAATTATGAAGAGAAAAAAAAAAACAAATTTTCTCAGTTTCTAAAAATTAATGTGTCATCCCCTCACCTGAATATTAATGAAAAGTAACTATTGCTTAAATTATTCCCCTAATCAATAACTAGCCAATACCAAATGAATTATTGTAAGACATTTTTTAATAATAAAATGCAATTATCAATCCAATATTTAAGCACAAATTCATTATGATTTTTAAAGCATAAAAATTATTCACTGATCACTGTCAGTATATTGCTAAAATGATATAATAAATAAATACAAAAAATAAATTTTAAATCAAGCTAGGAGATATTCAAAATTTATTGCAACTTTGGTATTTAAAAAAAAAAAAAACCCTATGAAATCATAAAATAACCAACATAGTTTCAAGTTTACATTTAAAGAAGAGATTTAAACAAAATTCAAATTATTAATTAGCAAGAAAATATTAATCAAGGAAAATCATAAATTGGCATGAGTTTTTAAAAAATTAAGTTTCTGTGCAAAATGAAAATTGTCACAAAAAAATATGCTCAGGTGGTAAAATCAAAGAAAAATTTCAGATTAAATATTTTTAAAACCTATTTGGAAAGAAAACTTCAGTTAAAAAGTGTATAAAATACAGCTCTTGTAAATCTAAATTTTAACACTCATTGTTTACATTGGAGAATCAAAGTAAGTATTCCTGCGGTGGCAACAGTATCTTCTAAGTGACATGTAAACAAAAGAAAAATAACATTTAAATTTACAAATAGCTCGAAATGAACGACAAACAAACATATCAGGTATTAAAAAACTGGTATCTGTAGCCCAGAGATCACATTTGCAATTATGATCACCAATTTTATTCAAATACTATATTTTAGGCTTAAGGTACAATGAACAATAAAAAAAACAAAATCAAAAATGGCCGCCGCCTGACTCCTTAGTACACAAACAATCAAAAAACAGAAATTATATCGCATAATGAGGCTTGATTACGAAACTATAAACATTGTGGAGACTTCCGATTGCAATTTTTAAAATTTTTCAACAATGTCTTAAAAGTTCAAAAATAAGTTTGTACATATCTCATTTAAGAACCCGCCACAATGATGAATTAACCAATCACAAAGCAGCATGAATTTTTATGCATATTACTTACACATTCTTCTTCTTTTTCCATTCCAGTGGGCATTTGGGGAACTGCCCGATTAATAGTTGTGAAATCCTGAAACTCAGGAACATCGTCCATATAATATATGGGCATGGGCTTTGAGGCGTCCAGCGCCCTAGCCCTAAACGACAACTTACTCATGAGTACAACCGTCACAAGTCCCTACGAACACGAGGCTCGTTGAAAAAACGGCTCGGTGCGAGTTTAAAAGCCCGTTCACACGGGAACTTTTGTTCCTCGAAAGAGTTCGGAATCCCTTGATGTTAATCCATGACATTTTGATGATTTTCGAGCACAGGAACAACGTCTAAAACAACTCTTAACTTCGACTTCTTAGAACGTTTTTCTCCGTCCATAATGGCGGACGCCATCCATTCTTCCCACAATATTTCCACAAAAACTCCGCTCATGGCGCCATCTGCCAATAACTGGCAATGCAAGTATTTTCCAATAATCGAAGTGGTGGCTTGTAAGTAGTTAAAATTCTTTTCCCAAAGTAGAATAAAAATGACGTTTGAAATAATAAACAAATATTCTGATGAGTAATAAAATTTTTTTAAAATTTTGAAGCATCCTTTTATCAACTGAAAATTGAGTTCTGATTTTTTTTTTTTTAAGATTTTGTCTTGCAGTTGTTTGATGAAGTTGTGAGAAATCTCTATACTAATCGAAAATGAAAATTTAGTATTTTGAAAACCTTTAGTATTTTGTAAAATATATTGAAAATTCTTTTTAAAATTTCTCTGTATGGCGCAGTAGCTTGTGGTGATAGTTGGGTTATTTTCGTTAGCTCGCACTAGAGCTGTACGTGGACCTTTTAATAGGGACGAGTTTTCTGTTTTGTTTGTTTACATTTAAGTGCCCGTACTTCACATTTCCGGTGTGATACTAAGTGAACGGAATCTTCAAAGCGGAAGACAATATAGAAGCAGATAGTTAAGGTTTTAATATTAGTAAACAAACAAGAAATCTCATCCATAATATGTTTCTGAATTCAATGCGCAATTCAGGGTATATTCAACGCATTTAAACAATAAATTAAGTCAAAATGCGTAATTAAATAGATGATCACGAGAAAATTATTTGAAGTTTAGATTTGAATGATTTCCCATTTCTTTTTTCTCCACTGAATTATTTTAATAACTTTAGTTAATACTTGTATTTGAATAGTCGTTAGTAATGAAAAAGATAAGCAGCGAAAAGACACAAATGCCTGCCTTTCTGAAGAATGTTGCGTGAATTTTCATCTGTTAATTAATAATAAGCATAACATTTATCCCCTACAAAGGATCCGAAGAATATACGTGAATGATTAAGCCCAGCCTTCAACCTTCAGTATATATATATGATTTGCATCTTAATATGTCTTGTTTACTTTGTTTTTGTATGTTCATATATAACAAGTTATATTTTGGTTTATATATATATAAATCTAAAGAATTGAAAATACTATAGATACCATGAACAAAAATTAAATTTAAACATTTATGTCAACATGTAAAAAACTCTATTGTTATTAAAAGTATTGAAAAAAGGCAATCAATATATATGGAGTTTTCAACAATTAATATAGCTAATATAGCAGCTTGGCTGTGGACAAGCTTAAGCCAGGTTAAATTAATTTTGCTGTAATATATATATATATATATATATATATATATATATATATCAAAAGTATTAATTTACATATACAATATAAATTGTACATCAAACATACAAAAATTAGTATCAAAACCAATATATTAAAAGATTACAAATCCCTACAAATTATATGGTAACAGAAATTATTAAATCTATAATAAAAAATTAAACACAAGTACTAAATCCAAAATTTTTTAAACTTAATCTGAAATCATACTAAATAAAACAATAAAGGATTATGAAAGCAGATTCGTTAAATATTGCAAAACCCTAGTAGTAAGCACACCCTAAGAACTAATATTCAAAATACATTGCACTTAAAAATAAAAAAATAACATAGGAAAGATTTGAAAAAGACAATCCCATATTGAAATCCAACAATTATAATGGCCTGGAGAAGTTGGGATCTCCATTTCCCATGTTATCCATGGGTTACGATACCAGCCCTCCACGAAGCCTAATTGTTAGATGAAATAGTAAGTAAATCCCAAATTTTTTCAAGATGAGAAAAACATTAGAGAAAATATCAAACCAAATAAATCCTATTCCTAAACTGAAGTTCATATGTCATAATATTAAAACAGTTTATTGAAATAATCTGAACTATATATAGAGATTGTAAATAAGTGGAAATGTTATAATTTGGATTTGAAAAATCTTTGATTAAGCCACTGGGAGAATTTTATTATAGTTGCGAATGATGTTCTTTAAAGATCTGCTAAGGATTACTTTAAAACTAGGGGATCCCGCGCAGAGCAGCATATGCAGAAATGAAATGCAACAAAAACTTTTTTAAACGCAATACATTTCTCAGTAACAAAAGTGTGTCTATAAACATAAATAAACGCAAATCATTAATTTTTAGCCAGAATATTTTCAATTGATTGGCTTGTCGACGATATGTTCCCAATATAAACACAACTTAGTTATAAGTATCATCTTTCATAATATCATGTGAATTCGTTGAAACTCATAGATTAACATTTCATAATATTATGATAAAATCTCAGTTTCTAAATTTTTTGTTTTCACTTCATTATCTAGATAAGAAAATGAATAAATAAACAAAAAATACTGAAATAAAAAAAATTCATGACATTTTGCCTCGACCTTGAGTTGACACTTTTATTTATTATTATTTTATTATTATTTATATTATTATTATTATTATTTATTTTATTACTATTTATATTATTATTATTATTATTTATTTTATTATTATTATTATTTATTTTATTATTATTTATATTATTATTATTATTATTTATTTTATTATTATTTATATTATTATTATTATTATTATTATTATTATTTATTTTATTATTATTATTTTATTTATTATTTTTTTTGAAAAATTTTATATACTTAATATTATTTTTTAACTTTGTTCATTATCACTGTTATTATTCTTTATCTATTCATTCTAGAAAAAAACATTTTCAAAAAGTTTCTGTATACACCAGAAGGAGGTGTGGAAAACGTGCCCATTTTTCGCTATTATTTTATAGCCAGAAAGCTTGAAAATCATGAATGGCATGCATTGAATTAATAATATAGATAAAATCTAATAAATGGCATGATGAGCAAAACTATTCAAACAATTATTCTTATAGTAATAAATTTTCTGTATGTAAAAATTCTATGTCTAATTTCCATAACTTGATAATTTTATCAGAATAATGTAATTATAACAATAATTGTAATCTCTTATTATAATATTCTAATAGTTATTCTGACAATAAAATATTTTTATACATAGTTATAATATACATAAATATATGTCGGCTAAGTGCCAACAGCCCTAAATGACATGCCGAATGTATGTGTCGGCTAAGTATCTGCCAGCAGTTTTTACCTTTACTATTAATTCGTATCAATAAGCAGTTCAAATAGATACAGACATCAGACAGACATAAATCAGACATCTCTTTCAATTTGTTTGTTTGAACTCTTGCGGACAGAAATTATTCAGTTTCTGTGGCCTTTTTTAATCTATATAATTAATTCTATGTACATTTGTTTTTTCCTTGGGAATGTTTTTCTAATCTGAAACTGATGTCTGCAAAGTTTGAAATGTTTGCCCTGAAAAATTAAAAAGAGGCTTCTGTTTTCTTATTTTTTTTCTACACATGGTAATTAGATGGCAGATATAGTGAAAATAATAATTGCTAGAAACAAATTATCACCAAAAATCACATATTGTTACAAGGATGTAATGTCGCTTTCCTGCCTCACTAGTCTTTTAGTTGGGGAGGGAGTTTTACAGGGGTAAGCATGGAGTGACGGGCAGCTGCCATTCGGGGACCCCTGACCTTGGCGACAAATCGAAGATACTTGAAAATGCTATTACTTTACTCTATCAGGGGCCGAGATCCAGGTTTTTCCTGAAAATTCTATGTGGAATCACGGCCTAAGGGGGAGAGTATAAAAAGACAGCGCTTGAATCACAGGCGGGGTTGATAGACTGGAACGACTTTGAAGTTTCGTCTGCAGAGCGAGCCAGAAAGCCGGTGAGCTGAGCGCTATTGAAAGTGCTGTCATTGTTGTTACAAGTGATTTGCTGACTGTTTGTGTTGCTAAATCTCAAAGTGCTGAACTATAAATACCTGTGAATTGTTGTCTGTTTGCGGTGCTAATCTGTGCAAGATCTATTGTTCCTGTTACCTGTGCTACGTGTTTTCTTGCATATTTGTGAATAAATCTTAATTCCTCTTTATCCTTCATGTTGGGCTGTTTACACCATCCACCCACAGAACGATTTTTATTACAATATTCTCTAGTAAAGATTCTATTTAATCTCCAGTCGGGCGCAATACAAATGCTAACACGTTCGGGCGCAATACAAATGCTAACACGTTCGGGCGCAACTCATCTATGAAACTAAAAAAATAAATTTTTTCGGTACTTACGTATTAACGCCACCGAGGCTACAGATTTGGCGGTTTTTAAGTGCCGCCAAATTTGGCGGTTTTTGTACTTACGTATTAACGCCAATTTGGTGGTTTTTGTACTTACGTATTAACGCCAATTTGGCGGTTTTTGTACTTACGTATTAATGCCAATTTGGCGGTTTTTGTACTTACGTATTAACGCCAATTTGGTGGTTTTTGTAAACAAGATTGCTCTTTATTGGCGCATTACCGCCAATCTGTAGCCTCGGTGGCGTTAATACGTAAGTACCATTTTTTCTTAGGCTTAATGAATAGCTTAGCAAACTGAAGTCTTCACTAATATAAAGCTATATTTGAGTTTTTAACTAACTTTTTTGTATTTCCTAGCAATTTCAACTAACAAAACTTGAAGAAAACTAGTTTTAGATACAAAGCACCGTTTGAAACATATCACTTCTGAAATCACACCGGTGATATTCAGTAGTATGAAGAAGATCACTGTTGGTCACATTTGCACATTTCTTGCTTAATTGAAGGGTGCGCACAATGTATCAATTACATTAACTCCGGATTTGGTAGCATTGTACATTACATCACCTGCATCCCCGTGTTTAGAGCCAATTGGATGGAGGCAAGTAATAATGAAAAAAGAAACATACACTGGACAGAACGACATAGAAAACAAAACAAAGTGAAAAAAAAAATACGTAGAGGAAAAAAAAGAGTCATAAGTAGCCGGACGTGTGCGTCAGTCTGGGTGGATGCGTGCTCAGTGATTACCCTCTATAATGAGGTTGTTCTCATCACATATCAAGCGTATTAGGAGTCTAAGTCGAGTTCTTGATAAATTATTCGTGAGAATGTTTTTCAACCACTGTAATTTAAGTGACACTGTAGGAGTTTGGAAATGCCAGGAGAGGGTTAACCGAGATTTTGTGGAATAGTGCATTGGATATCCTTTCCCCCCGCACGAGCAGTTGCCATGTATTCGAAGATTGAAGCTATGAAGGTATGAAGGGAAGGGCCCGTGCCCTGTAACGAACATTCGCTGTTCTCTATTCCATCATACTGGCTTGTTTGAGACCCTAGGCACTATATCGTGTGTACTACGGCCAGTTTCTCCGTTATACCAGTTATCTTGCCAGATAATTAAAGCAGCTGACCTTATCTAAGATTTCAGGTAGGAAAGTGGCTTAGGGAGAAAGAAAGGGCCGCCTTTTGTGATGGCTTCTTTGGCTAATTGGTCTGCGCATTCATTGCCTAGATAACCGACGTGGGCTTTGAGCCATCTGAAGTGAATGTGTTTATGAGAGAGCAAAAGGGTTTGAATCTCTCGGACCATACCATGGTGATCCCACCATATTATGATTAAGTATGGCCATCAAATTTGACAAAATGTCTGTCCAAATTTTGATTGGTCTATGAAGGGAAGAAGCTGCTTCAATTGCCATTTTAATTACAAGGATTTCAGCTTGGAAAACTGAATTATTGTGATCAAGTTTATCTTGCCATGAGGCTATTATTCCACACTTTTAGAGAATGCAATATGCGCTACCATTGCCTTCGTCCATCAGTAGTACTGCCTAGATCCATCAGTATATATAGCCTTGCTTCCTGAGTCTCTGTGATTTTCTGTAAATGAAATTTGATTGTGGAGAAGAACTAATCATTCTGCATACTTGGAATTACAAGCACATTTTCCCTCTATTTTTTGACACATATGACACAAGTAACTGCTTACAAATAAAACTTACATAAGTAACTGCTTACAGCTCTACATTTGTGCCAACGAATTCAGCAGGGAGTTGGCATTTGTTTTCTCGTAAGGCCCCTTAGCAATAAAAACTGTTTTCATTGTGAAACAGCAATCATTCGACATTTTTTGAAATAATAAATTTGAAATAATAATCAATATCATTGAATTAGGGGCTGGGACATAGGTATACCCAGATAGCATGTGTGTACATGCTATCTGGGTATACCAGCAAGTACTGGTATTGCAGCAAGTACTGGTATTGCAGCAAGTACTGGTATTGCAGCAAGTTTGATTTTTCTTGATATTAGCTTGTCATGACAAACTTGATGTGGCAACTTTGCAGCAAACTTCCTGCAAACTAACAAAGCATAATCGACCAACCCACTTGCAAAACAAGTTTGCTGCAAAGATGATACAGCACACTTACAGTTAATCTTTAGTCTCTGTTTTAAAAACATCCGATTTTTAGCAGCATCTCCTAGATCGTTCTTCTTTTTATTAATTCAACAAATCAATGATAATTTCTAAAAAACTAACTTTTTTATCAAAAAAGTTTTGAAAATTTCTCCATCTTTTTACTAAATATAGAACTCGCACTTTAAAGAAATCTTAATGTTGAAATTTTAACGTTCATAAACAAAATTAAACCTAAAAATCAGTCAATGTTTGTTGAAAAATGATAACTTACATTTTGTCCAATTGTAAAAGCAATTACTTTTTAACCCTAATTTCATAATTTATTCTACTAGCAAAACGTAGTTATTAGCGAAAATTGTTCTCTATTTGACTTCAAATCATATTTTCAACTCAAAATTTTAAAAAATTAATGAAATTAAGAAAACAGTTTAAAATAAATCGTATAGATGCACGATCTATTAACGCAATCTATTCTTCTCCTCTCAGAGTCTAGCTGGCTGAGTGGTTAAGACGACAGGTTTAAGAACTTGGATGTCGTGGTTCGAATCCGAGGTTGTCTTCGTACTCTGTTTTTGCTATAGATTGCAATGAGTTTGACGCCTGGTGACTAACTCGTTTGCGTTAACTTGCTTCAAACTTGCACTCTTGCCGTGTCAAACTTGCTGCAAGCTTGCAGATTTGCAAAGCAAGATTGCTGCAACTTTGCTTCAAACCAAAATTGCTATCAGGGTATGAACTTTTGCTGAATAAGAAAATAAATATTGAGAAAAATTTTGAAAATTCAGAAATCAAAAATACATATGTGTGTGTGTGTGTGTGTAATTGGGCGCAACTCATCTACCAGATTAGCGTGCTCCTCACGTACACCAACAGAGTACTTTAGAAAAAGCCATGATACCCTAGTGTGAATGGCATGGAGCCACGGAGCTACTAGAAGTCCCACCCCTTTCTCGGTAAAACCCGCGCTTAGGTACAAAAAATATTGGTGCTTCATCTCACAGAAACAAATTATCACAGACTGCAGATTAGATGCGCCCGACGGAAGGTTAATGATTAATTAAGCTGTTAGGAAAAAAAATTGTGAATTTTATTTTATAAATTTGCTGAAAAAAGTTAAAAAATGTTTTATTGTTACGTTTATTATAAAACATGCACCCGTCATGGTATGACGGGTGCAAATTGCCTCTTCATTCGAGGGATTTCCCTTCAATTCTGACGTGTTTAAATAGACATATATGCGAGAGAAATGTTTAACATTGATTGAAAACAAATAAAATAAACATACATATTATGACAGGAAATATTTTTTTTAAATTACATATTTCTTTATTCAAAAAATCTCTTGGTAAACAGCATTCAGCGTGAAGTATTTTTCGTTGTTTAACAATTTAATTTTAATTGAGGTAATAAGTAATGATTATAAATAAGCAATACAATATGTAATAATAAAAAAAGAGTAATTATTGCAATAAGTAAGTATTATATAAATTTTTTTATTGACATTGTTTTCACAATAAATTAATTCATTGGCCAATATTTATAATCTAATCGGCTCATAAAGAGTCTTTCAGCAATGTGTTGATCCGTGACTCGACACCTCTCATCGGAAACAACATCATACAACGTAGATCGTAATCTTTCAGACGCCACAGAAGTTCCGACTGAAGATAAATACTTTTGGCTACTAAAAACAGACGCCGTTTGCAGACAAAAGTTTTTATTAGTATTGTTTTTGCAGGAAATCAATCCATTGGCCAATATTCATCTGTTCATAAAGACTCTTTCACTAATCCGCCAACCAACACACGCCTCGAGGAAGCGGTTGTCGGTGATTGGCCGAAGATGATGAAATTCAAAGCTTTAGGACTTAGTGAATTTCAGTCTAGTCGAACATGAAATCGAGCCTATCTTCCCTCCCGGTTTTTGGATTTAAAAAAAAATAACCGGTTTAAACCGGGGCAAAAAAATAACCGAAAAAACCGGTTAACCGAAACAAAAAAAAAACCGGTTTTCGGTTTAAACCGGTAGGTTTTTCCCATCCCTACCTTGCACTCCTTTGCATTGAAATAGATTTAATACGATCTGTCAGCTTTAACGACCCTTCAAGCCTATTCACCGACAGTAGTGCGAACGAAGAGGTACCTCAGACGACTTCAAAAATTTCAATGGAGCATTTTTACTTTCTCGTATACGAAGTATACAAAGAGAAAGTATTGTAATCGTCAAAAAATTCGAACTCGAGAGTTTGACGAATCTCCACGTTTTAAACTTCCCTGAGTCCCAAAAACACAATTTGGGAATTATGTCTGTCTGTGTGTCTGTATGTCTGTGTGTGTGTCTGTGAACACGATAACTCGAAAACTATTAGAGATAAAGGGATGAAATTTAGTATGTAGTCTTTAAACATAATTTGTAGGTTTCTATCAAATTTTGGACAAAATCCGTCAAGGGGAAGTCTGTGTGTTTGTATGTCCGCGGTCATGTGAACGCTATAACTCAAAAACTTGAAAAGCTAGATGGATAAAATTTCATACACTCTTTTATCGTCCTGAATGTAGGTCCGTATAAAATTTTGGGCCAAATCCGACAAATGGTTGACTGTCTGTCGGTCTGTATAAGCGCATCTCCAACGAGTCCGCTATCTCCACGCGCATGCGTATTGAACGCAATCTTCTGTGCACGATATTTATTGACTCCTGCTTGGTGCTTTTTTTCATCCGATTCTCCATGCGCATGCGTACTTGGTAGCAATCTGTGCACGCGGAAGGATTGCGAAGAAAGAGTAGAAATCGGTATGCATTTAATCGGGACGCATCTCTTCGAATTTGATTTTTTACCTAAATATTTTCTGATAGTCATTGGATCCCGGGATACAATAGGTTCGAATTTTTTTTATCCACCCGGGGGGAGGGGAAACAGCACCTTTTTGGGGAAGTATACGAGGAAGTTTAGGGGAGACCACTCCCGCTGGTTGTAGGTGTTAATGTTATGTTATTTCATAAGTAGCGCAATTTTGAATTAAAACTTTAGCGTGGCTCAAAGATTATTAAGATCGTATTAAGTGTTATATGACAAAAAAATATCTTGAGGCTGTCTTTTTCAGATGCTGATGCTAAATGTTAGGACTACTTTACTCGCATGACTCTTTTGTTTCTCGGATTCTTTTTGTTACTCGCGATACTCTTTTGTTTCTCCAAGTTACTCTCATCTCTCTTTTGTTCCTCGATGTTACTCCAAATTCTCTTTTATTTCTCTGAAATACTAATGTATGAAAAATTGGCGAAATAAAATGAAACTAAGGTTACAATGAAATTGTTTTATTTCTTAATCTATACTTATAAAAGGCAATGTTTGTGTGTGTGTGTGTGTGCGTGCGATGTCCAGACGAATCTATCGCACTTACAGCCATGAAATTTGGTACACAGGTAGTCGTAATGGTGACTGAATGCACCTCGAAGCCGAAATTTTAAATTTTAATCTAGAATTTTTTATTTAATGTTTTGTGTTGTTTTGGTTGGTTTTTCGCCTTAATTTCTCAATAGAATGGTTTCGAATAATTGTACGACACAAATAGATACACCATCGGAAAGAGCACGCAATTTCCGTTCTAATGAAGTTAGTTTTGAATTTCTAACGTAATTTACTGAATTTTGAGAATTTTTTAAAAAATAGTCAGTTTTGCCATCTAAATGTTGGTTTTGTTTTTAAATTTGTTGCATCCGACTTTCTAATAACACTATTATTTTCAATTTTTTTCAGCTTATAACTAGAACGGTTCTGTCGGATTTCAAACAAGAACGGTTAAAATATCTTTTCCCGTTTTTTTAAAAATTAATTTTGTTCTGGGCCGTTGAGAGTTATTTTTCTCGGTCGAGTTCGTCGCGCGGCACTTCTTCGGAACGTTGATGCCAATTTTGATTGGCGGACGCGCAGGCTACGTCATGACCTTCACCTGAATGAATTACTTCGATTATTATTTTCGGATTTGATTTATATTTTGCTTGCTGTATAATAATCATTTTCACGTTCCAATTTTGTAATATTGTTTTGGATTAACGTGCTCTGTACTGTAGTGCGAAAAAAAAAATAAGCAGGAAAATCAAAAAATGTGTATCTTGTTTTGATTTTGCTTTCAAAACTTTTTCATGTCATTGTGGGCGTTTTTTTTTCATTTTGTTAAAGTCCTGATTCCACGGGCAACGCCGTGCGCGTACTGCTAGTAAAATATATTACAATGTCAATTCTTTTGGTTTTGAATTCTTCATTCGTGCTTAGATATGTTACAATTCTGTGTAGCAGTGGCGAATCCAGGGGAGGGCCTGTCGGGCTACCCCCCCCCCCCCCAGAGCTAAACAGAATTTTTGATTTTTTGAAGAGTGTAAAATTCTCTATAAATGCATGCTTCTATTTTTGTTTTAGCTTCAATAGTTTCGGAGATAATGGGTCTCAACATTTGCCGCCATATTGGATTTTATCCCCCAGTCTTAGTTTTTCTTACATATCTCAGAAACTATTAAAGATAGAAAAAAAAAATAAAAGCAAGCATTTGTTGGGAATTTTACGATCATCAATTTGCTATATTACATGTAATTTGAAAATCGAATAGTTTTCGAGGTATTCAAGAAAAACTAAGAAAAAGGGGGATAAAATCCAAAATGGAGGCAAATTTTGAGATCCATTATCTCAGAAACTATTAAAGCTAAAAAAAAAATAAAAGCAAAAATTTGTAGGTAGTTTTACGCTCTTTAATTTTCCGATTACATGTAATTTAAAAATTGAATAGAGTTTGAGATATTCAAGATAAACTAAAAAAGGGGGATGAAATCCAAGATGGCGATAAACTTTGAGACCTATTATCTCGGAAACTATTAAAGCTGGAAGAAAAACAAAAATATGTACTTGTAGGGAATTTTACGCTCTTTAATTTTTTAAATCAATTGTAATTTAAAGATTGAATATTTTTCGAGATATTCGGGAAAAACCAAAAATGGGGGGGATGAAATCCAAAACGGCGACGTTGAGCATCCCCCCAGGATCGGAGACTTTTACTATGTTCAACAAGATTCCCATGAGAACATTTATACCAATTTTAAAAATTATATTATTTTTCTTCTTCAAACCCTCCGTTTATTGTACTATCAATTAAGATTTTTTACAAATTTATTCGTTTTGAGATCAATTATATCAAAAACTATTAAAGCCTGAAGACAAATCAAAGTACCAATCTGTAAGGGGTCACACGCTCTTTAATTTGTAAAATCACATGTAATTTGAATATTGAATATTTTTCGAAAGATTCAGGAAAAACTAAAAAAGGGGGGAGGAAATCCAAGATGGCGGCAATCTTTGAGACCCATTATCTCGGAAACTATTAAAGCTGGAAGAAAAACAAAAATATGTACTTGTAGGGAAATTTACGCTCTTTAATTTGTTAAATCAATTTCAATTTAAAAATTGAATATTTTTCGAGATATCTCCGAAAAACTGTGAAAAATGACCATTTTAACCTCTTTCTACCCCCCTCGCCTTGACACCCGACGCTCGAGGTCGTGTGACTTTTACATACGTACTACGGAGAGGGTATGGAGCAATTTGGCGCTGGAGAGAACTTTTCTCTTTGGATGTTTGGTTTTGGCCGAATTTTAGGCTAATTTTACAGTACTAAACGCGGAAGTGGAATTAGAAGCCGGCGTGATTACCAATAGGGCTGGGTGTAGATAAAGAAAACGAAATTTGCAATTTGAACTACTTTTTTTCAACCGATTGACACAAAAATTGGACACAAATCTACCATTAAGATAAGAAGGCCACATACCAAATTTCATTTATCAAAGTAATTTTTTAAAGCACTTATTGCGTTAAAAAATAGTCTGCGATTATACAGACAGACAGTTAACCCTTTGACGGATTTGGCCCAAAATTTTATACGAACCTACATTCCTGATGATAAAACTGTGTACCAAATTTTATCCATCTAGCTATTCAAGTTTTTGATTTATCGTGTTCACATGAACGCGGACAGACTTCCCGTGGACGGATTTCGTCCAAAATTTGACAGAAACCTACAAATTATGTGTAACGACCACATACCAAATTTCATCCCTGTATCTCTAATAGTTTTCGAGTTATCGTGTTCACAGACAGACAGACAGACATGATTCCAAAATTGTGTTTTTCGGACTCGGGGAGGTCTAAAACGTGGAGATTCGTCAAAATCGCGAGTTCGAATTTTTTGACGATTACAATACTTTCTCTTTGTATACTTCGTATACGAGAAAGTAAAAATCATTTGTAATTAAGTGGTAATTGACTATAAAAAACGCACGGTTTTTAGTAGAAGGCGGGGCAAGCAGCATCCAGACATCCTCTCCCCCCCGGCTGGGGGAGATTAGAAGATTTACTGAGGGGGATGGTAGTGGGGAGCTGCAAATTTTTCTGAAGGGAGTGCTGTTATCGTTAGTCGTGCGAGATAAACAAGATCTCTCCGCGGCTGCGTTTGAACTTCCGCCCCCTGGTGGAGGAAAGACGCACTTTTGGCCAAAGCCGGGCGGAAATGGGGAGAAAAGAATCTTGTTTGCTTTCTTGAATTTTACGGTAAAAATATTACAGAAAATGGAATTTTAAGCGAATTTTTCGCTTAGTTTGTGGCAGCAGCTTCCAAAGCATGTTTAGTGACTCCGCGGGATGTTCCGATTTCCTCCCATGGGCGCTTCAAGACATTATAAAATTTTCATAACCTTATCTACATTTTTAATTCAGTTTCAAAAAGTGGCATTTTTGTAGGGCGCTTATCACAGATTATCATCTAGTTTTAAAAATATACTTTCAAAATGCAGTTTTGAAAATTTAATAAAAGCGGTTTTTAAAAATGCACTTTTGTTAGTACTGTATTAATAACCAGCGGGAGTGGTCTCCCCTAAACTTTCTCGTATACTTTCTAAGTGGAGATACTTTCTCTTTGTATACTTCGTATACGAGAAAGTAAAACAAAAAAAACAAACAAACCTGAAATCAAATATCTGTTGCCACGTTTCAAAAAAATATTACTTCGAAGCAGGCGCGATAAAATAGGCATTGCAATGAATACTAAAGCGAAAATTCTGCTTTGGAATTGAATTCCCAAGAAAACAATTTATACTACCACAACCGTAACAACTGCAAAAGCGCGTGAATAAAAAATTTGCCGAAATAATGAGATCGGTTTGATTTACAACAATAAAAAAAATTGTTAACAATTGAAGTTTGAAAACATTATTTATTGTTGTAAATAAAATTTACAACAATAACAGATTGCTACCAATACGCATGCGCATGAGAATCGGATTAAAAGAAATTGAATGTGCAATTTGAACGCCTCTTTTTGACGGATTTGGCCCAAACTTTTATACGAACCTACATTCATAACGATAAAACTGTGTACCAAATTTTATCCATTTAGCTATTCAAGTTTTTGAGTTATAGCGTTCACATGAACGCGGACATACAAATAGACAGACTTCCCGTGAACGGATTTTGTCCAAAATTTGATAGAAACCTACAAATTATGTTCAAAGACCACATACCAAATTTCATCCAAGTAGCTCTAATAGTTTTAGAGTTATCGTGTTCACAGACAGACACACACACAGACAGACATAATTCCAAAATTGTGTTTTTCGGACTCAGGGAGGTCTAAAACGTGGAGATCCGTCAAAATCTCGAGTTCGAATTTTTTGACGATTACAATACTTTCTCTTTGTATACTTCGGATACGAGAAAGTAAAAATGTAAAAAAAAATCTAGTTAAAATGAGATTTTTCTTGTTTCAGTTATTAATGAATTTAGTTATTAACGTAATGGGCCAAACGCTCTCCCGCTGGGGCGGCGCGGAAGTTTGGAGAGGGGGGGGGGTGCCAACTCAGGTGTCGTCTTCGTCATCTGACCACGGTTCAAAATTACGAGGTGCGTCCCAAAATAGTCTTCGTGTTGCTTCAAAACGGGACGTTAATATAACTAAACTAATCAGTAATATTTATTGGACGATTTTATTTATCACAACTTGTTTCATATTAAAATAGACGGAATTATGTAATTAGTTTTTCGCTCACTTTCTGATGAATTAGAGATCTGAAATTCTCCAAAGTTGTGCGTTCCCGATAATAATGCAATATTGTAATACTTTCAGAATTTAATTTGACCCATTTTAGGTAAACTTTCATACCTGTTGATAATTTTCTCCTTAACCTTCAAATCAGTTCTTTTTTACTTTCTCGTATACGAAGTATACAAAGAGAAAGTATTGTAATCGTCAAAAAATTCGAACTCGAGATTTTGACGAATCTCCACGTTTTAGACTTCCCCGAGTCCGAAAAACACAATTTTGGAATTATGTCTGTCTGTCTGTGAACACGATAACTCGAAAACTATTAGAGCTACGGGGATGAAATTTGGTATATGATCTTTACATATAATTTGTATGTTTATATCAAATTTTGGACAAAATCCGTCTACGGGAAGTCTGTCTGTCCGTGTTCATGTGAATACTATAACTCAAAAACTTGAATAGCTAGATAGATAACATTTTGTATACAGTTTTATCATCATGACCGTAGGTCCGTATTAAATTTTGGGCCAAATTCGTCAAAGGGTCGATTGTCTGTCGGTCTGTATAATCGCATATTTTTAATAGCCATAACTTCTTAACAAAATTACTCAGATAAATGAAATTTAGTATGTGGCCTTCTTACCTTAATGATAAACTTGTGTCCAATTTTGCTGTCAATCGGTTAAAAGAAAGACGTTCAAATTCCAAATTTCGTTTTCTTTATCTTACACCCAGCCCTATTGGTAATCACGTCGGCTTCTAATTCCACTTCGGAAATCGTGGTATGACGTTTGGCTTATTTTTACTTTCTTGTATACGAAGTATACAAAGAGAAAGTATTGTAATCGTCAAAAAATTCGAACTCGAGATTTTGACGAATCTCCACGTTTTAGACCTCCCTGAGTCCGAAAAACACAATTTTGGAGTTATGTCTGTGAACACGCTAGCTCAAAAAGTATTAGAGCTACGGGGAAGAAATTTGGTATGTGGTCTTTGAACATAATTTGTAGGTTTCTATCAGATTTTGGACAAAATCTGTCAACGGGAAGTCTCTCTGTCTGTATGTCCGCGGTCATGCGAACACTATAACTCAAAAACATGAATAGCTAGATGGATAAAATTTGGTACACGGTTTTATCGTCATGAATGTAGGTCCATATAAAATTTTAGGCCAAATCCATCAAAGGTTTGACTGTCTGTCGGTCGGTATAATTTACTTTTGAAAAGAATCCGTTATCTCCACGCGCATGCGTACTGGAAGCAATCTTCTGTGCACGTGAAGGCTATGGAGCGAATTACGTCAGTTTGTCCTTGAGACGGCAAGAGCGGAAAATCGGTACGCATCTCTTTGAATTTGATTCTTTACCTAGATATTTTTCATTCACTATATTGAAAAACCTTCTGATAGTCATTGGATTCTGGGTAACAGTAGGTTCGAATTTTTTATCCACGAGGGGGGAGGGGAAACAGCACCTTTCTGGGGAAGTATACGAGAAAGTTTAGGGGAGAACACTCCCGCTGGTTTTCTCCACTGCGTTAGGGGTTTTATCTTATTTTTTTCTCTACACGTGTTTGGAGTATACGAGAAAGTTTAGGAGCGACCACTCCTGCTGGTTTAAATTTATTTTGCGTTAATTCAATCCCAGAAAGCAGTGCTTTATGGGTAATCAACAGATTTCAAACCAGACCTAGCCGTATAGCTGTCCTTTAAAACAGTCCACTAGTCCAGACAAAAGAATATGAAACTCATCCCTGACCGCTAAATGGATGACCTTCAAAGAGAGGTCATGAAAGATAAACCCCGAAATTCTTCGGATGTGTGTGTGTGGGGGAGTGATCCCAGATATTTCCTTACAAGTGGAGAGAGAAATTCTACGAACGTCAATCGTTAACGCCGGCTGAAAATGAGGGATCGGTCGATTCTGTACTTCAAAACTGATAGCATTAAACGATGCAGTGATCACACTAAACGACTAATTTTGTGTACATTTGAATGCGTCTGTTCGGGGCCAGAGGTTTTTGATAATATAAAGAGAAAGATAACATTAATCGCGATCACATTAAGCCGAGTCTACTGTAGTAACGCATCTCGACGGTCACGAAGGCGCGTGTTCAGAAGTATGCGATTATACAGATCGACAGACAGTCAACCCTTTGACGAATTTGGGCCGAAATTTGCTACGGACGTACATTCCTGATGATAAAACTGTGTACCAAATTTTTTCTATCTACCTATTTAAGTTTTTGAGTTATCGTGTTCGCATGAACACGGACAGACAGACAGACTTCCAGTGGACCGATTTTGTCCAAAATTTGATACAAACCTACATTCCTGATGATAAAACTGTGTACTAAATTTTATCTATCTAGATGTTTAGGTTTTTGAGTTATCGTGTTCGCATGAACACGGACAGACAGACAGACTTCCAGCGGACCGATTTTGTCCAAAATTTGATACAAACCTACATTCCTGATGATAAAACTGTGTACTAAATTTTTCTATCTAGCTGTTTAAGTTTTTGAGTTATCGCATGAACACGGACAGACAGACAGACTTCCAGTGGACCGCTTTTGTCCAGAATTTGATACAAACCTACATTCCTGATGATAAAACTGTGTACTAAATTTTTTCTATCTACCTATTTAAGTTTTTGAGTTATCGTGTTCGCATGAACACGGACAGACAGACAGACTTCCAGCGGACCGATTTTGTCCAAAATTTGATACAGACCTACATTCCTGATGATAAAACTGTGTACTAAATTTTATCTATCTAGCTATTTAAGTTTTTGAGTTATCGTGTTCGCATGAACACAGACAGACAGACAGACTTCCAGTGGACCGATTTTGTCCAAAATTTGATACAAACCTACATTCCTGATGATAAAACTGTGTACTAAATTTTATCTATCTAGCTGTTTAACTTTTTTAGTTATCGTGTTCGCATGAACACGGACAGAAGACAGACTTCCAGTGGACCGATTTTGTTCAAAATTTGATACAGACCTACATTCCTGATGATAAAACCGTGTACTAAATTTTATCTATCTAACTATTTAAGTTTTTGAGTTATCGTGTTCGCATGAACACGGACAGAAGACAGACTTCCAGCGGACCGATTTTGTCCGAAATTTGATACAGACCTACATTCCTGATGATAAAACTGGGTACTAAATTTTATCTATCTAGCTATTTAAGTTTTTCAGTTATCGTGTTCGCATGAACACGGACAGACAGACAGACTTTCCGTGGACTGATTTTGTCCAAAAATTTATAGAAGTCTACAAATTGTGTGTAAAGATCCCATGCCAAATTTCATCCCTCTATTGCTAATAGTTTTCGAGTTATCGAGTTCACAGAAATTTTATCCATCTAGCTATTCAAGTTTTTGAGTTATAGTGTTCACATGACCGCGGACATACAGATAGAGAGACTTCCCGTTGACGAATTTTGTCCAAAATTTGATAGAAACCTAAAAATTATGTTTAAAGACCACATACCAAATTTCATCCCTGTATCTCTAATAGTTTTTGAGGTATCATGTTCACAGACAGACATAATTCCCAAATTGTGTTTTTCGGACTCAGGGAGGACTAAAACGTGGAGATCCGTCAAAATCTCGAGTTCGAATTTTTTGACGATTACAATACTTTCTCTTTGTATACGAGAAAGTAAACATAAAGAGAAAAAATGTCACTATCTAAACATAAAACTATTTTTAGAAACGGAAATTGCAACGGCGGTGTTTGATACGCGATATTATCAAACTTAAGACTGATAGCAGACGATTTGGTTTAAATTTATCTGCGAAGTGTTTTTTATTGCTTATCTATTATATTTAAAATAGAAATGGGGGAAAAATATAAAGAATAGGATGTTTGAAATTATCATATTATTTTGATATTTCCTTGTATTTTCATTTTATTGTAATTAAATAATATTGATCAGAAATTACTTTGCATTCAATGATTGATATCAGTTAATAAAACGATTAATTATTTTTCGTTTGCTATTTTTTTTTAAAAAAAATATATAAAACAGTTTTTCATTACGAATTGTGTATTTTAAAACAAGATTTTTGTGATGGTATTAACTTCATTACCAGTTTTGAAACTTGAAACTTCAGAATACACAAGAAAGTATTTAAATTATATCTGAACATTTCAGGAATACTTTAGCTCGTTTGAGATGTAAAACAAAAGTTAAAATTATTTGCAAATAAAAATAATTTTTTTTCTGAGAAAATGCTAGAATATTTCAGAAATAAACTCCGTACGGAAACACTGAAAAAAAATTGTTTTATTGTTTTCAAAACTAACTTAAGAGTTTATTTTTTAAATAGAAATGTAACAAGCGCGGGAGTGGTCTCCCCTAAACTTTCTCGTATACTTCCCAAAAAGGTGTCATTTTTCCACTAACTAGGGTTGCTATACGTACGTATATGCGAGACTGTCACCGTCATTAAATCCTATAGTTTTGAAAATTAGTACAAATATTCGTGATGAACTTACTAAAAGTCCCCTGTCGTGGGGGGGTGAGCTCACACCGCCATCTTGGATTTCATCCACCCTTTTCAGTTTTTCCTGAATATCTCGAAAAATATTCAGTTTTCAAATTACAATTGATTAACAAATTAAAGAGCGTAAACTTCCCTACAAACAGATGCTTTTAGTTTTCTTCAAGCTTTAATAGTTTTTGAGATAATTGGTCTCAAAGTGGATGAATTTGTAAAAAAATCTTAGTTGATAGTCCAGTCAACGAAGAGTTTGATAAAAAAAACATTAAATCGCATATTTTTGAAAATTGGTACACTTGTTCGTGAGGGGATTCTTCTGAACATACTAAAAGTCCCCGGTCGTGGGGGATGGGCTCACGCCGCCATCTTGGATTTCATCCACCCTTTTTAGTTTTTCCTGAATATCTCGAAAACTATTCAGTTTTTAAATTACAATTGATTAACAAATTAAAGAGCTTAAACTTCCCTACAAACAGATGCTTTTAGTTTTCTTCTAGCTTTAATAGTTTGCGTCCGAGATAATGGGTCTCAAAATTTGCCACCAGATTGGATTTCATCCCCATTTTTTAGTTTGTCTTCAATATCTCGAAATCTGTTCAATTTTCAAATTACGTGTAATCAACAAATTAAAGAGTGTGAAATTCCCTACAAATGCATGCTTTTATTTTTATTTGAGCTTTAATAGTTTCCAAGATAATGGATTTTAAAATATGCTACCATCTTGGATTTTATTCCCCCCTTTTTTAGTTCGTAAATATCTCAGAAACTATTCAAGTTACAAAAAAAAAAAACAAAAAAAACATTCAGTTTTTGGGAATTTTACGATCATTAATTTGTTGCTTTGCATATATTCTGAAAATCAGATAGTTTTCGAGATATTCAAGAAAAACTGGAAAAAGAGGGATAAAATCCCAATGGTGGCAAATTTTGAGACCTATTATCTCAGAAACTATTAAAGCTAGAAGAAATATAAAATCATGGATTTGCAGGGAATTTCACACTCTTTAATTTGCTGATTATATATAATTTGCAAATTGAATAGATTTTGAGATATTCAAGAGAAACTAAAAAATGGGAATGAAATCCAATATGGAGGCAAACATTGAGACCCATTATCTCGGAACATATTAAAGCTTGAAGAAAACTAAAAGTACATCTAGTAAGGAATTTTATGCTCTTTTTTAATTTGGTTTATCAATTGTAATTTGAAAACTGAATAGTTTTCGAGATATTCAGGAAAAACTTAAAAAGGGGGATGGAATCCAAGATGGCGCCGCGAGCTCACACCCCAGGACCGGGGGCTTTCAGAATGTTCACAAGAATCCCCTCACGAACAAGTGTACCAATTTTCGAAACTATACGATTTAATGTTCTTTTTCAAACCCTTCGTTGACTGGACTATCAACTAAGATATTTTACAAATTCATCCACTTTGAGACCGATTATCTCAAAAATTATTAAAGCTTGAAGAAAACTAAAAGCATTCATTTATAACGAATAGTGCGTTCTTTATTTTGTTAATTCACATATACAGTCGGACCTCTATTTAACGAACCTCTATTTTGCGAATTTCTCTATTTTGCGAACTTTTTCTTGGTACCAAGAACATTTTGCGAATTTCTTCGTAAAATAACCTCCAAATAGCGAACTACATTCTCTATTTAACGAACTTTTTCTTGTGATCCAATATTTTTTTCTCCCTATTTCTTAAAATATTTCTAAACATTTCAAACTTATTCTTTCTTTTAACACATTTTATGGTGATCAATGACCTTGAAGCTGGAAAATGTCAAAGCGAAAGTGCTTGAGCATCAGAGAAAAAAAATTAATTCTTCATGAGGTGGATAAAGGCGTGAAAAAAAATATATTGCTTTAAAATTTGGTATTCCTCCAAACAGCTTATCAACCATGACAAAAAAAATCGTGATAAGATACAAAATTATGACTCATCGAATTCTTGTTCAAAACGTTTAAAAGCGCGTGTCTATGAAGATGTGGATGAGGCAGTTTTGAAGTGGACAGTGTGAAAAATATAAACAATACAGCAATGAATTGCGATGAAGACGAAGATGATGAAGATGGAAATGATCATGAGGCAGAAATCAACAAACCTTCGTATGATGAAATGCTAAAATTCATTAATTTTAATATAAAATTATTTTTAAATTAAAAATACAGTGTATTCCCGGACAATTTTTTGTTTTATTCTTGTTTTCCTTGCAGATTTATTTTTGATGGGTAAAATATATAAGACAAATAGATATTAATTTACAAAATAAGGGTGTGATTAATTACTTTTTTAATAATAATTAGTGTTTATGAATTTAAAATCTGTTTTGTGTAGTTTAAAGTATTTTAAAAGGTGAATCTCTATTTAACGAATTTTCCATATAACGAACTATTTTTCGGGATTTAGCGACTTCGTTAAATAGAGGTCCGACTGTAATTTGAATATTGAATAATTTTCGAGATATTCAAGATAAACAAAAATAAAAAAGGGGAATGAAATTCAAGATGGCGGGATCCTTTGAGACCCATTATCTGAGAAAATATTAAAGACGGAAGAAAAATGAAAGCATGTATTTGTAGGGAATTTTACGCTCTTTAATTTGTTAAATCAATTCTATTTTGAAAACTTAATAGTTTCCGAGATATTCAAGAGAAACAAAAAAAAAAAGGGGAATGAAATTCAAGATGGCGGGAGCCTTTGACACCCATTATCTGGGAAACTATTAAAGACGGAAGAAAAATAAAAGCAT
>BGPR01000388.1:80270-95293 GCA_013235015.1 Araneus ventricosus | reverse complement strand
CCATTATCTGGGAAACTATTAAAGACGGAAGAAAAATAAAAGCATGTATCTGTAGCGAATTTTACGCTCTTGAATTTGTTAAATCAATTCTATTTTGAAAACTTAATAGTTTTCGAGATATTCAAGAGAAACAAAAAAAAAAAGGGAATGAAATTCAAGATGGCGGGAGCCTTTGAGACGCATTATCTGGGAAACTATTAAAGACGGAAGAAAAATAAAAGCATGTATTTGTAGGGAATTGTACGCTCTTTAATTTGTTAAATAAATTCTATTTTGAAAACTTAATAGTTTTCGAGATATTAAGGAGAAACAAAAAAAAAAAGGGAATGAAATTCAAGATGGCGGGAGCCTTTGAGACCCATTATCTGGGAAACTATTAAAGACGGAAGAAAAATAAAAGCATGTATTTGTAGGGAATTTTACGCTCTTTAATTTGTTAAATCAATTCTATTTTGAAAACTTAATAGTTTTCGAGATATTCATTAAAAACTAAAAAGGAAGGGACGAAATCCAAGATGGCGGCTTTATCTCACTCCCCAAGACCGGGGACTGTTAGCATATTCATCAGAAGCCCCTCACGAACACGTGTCACGACGGGCGTCATGAATTTTCAAAATTATAATATTTAATGTTTTTTTTACCCCATTTTGGACCTTCGTTGACTAGACTACTCGTATTACTATTTGTCCCGTTTTTTTCCTAAACTCTTCGTCATTATAATTTTAACATGACTCGCGCCCAATTTTATAATTATGTGAAAGAAGAAAATGATATAATTTAGAAAGTAAAACCAGACTTAAAGTATGACTGTGCGAAAAAGTAATAGCCTCGCATCTTTTTCTATTATTCATTTTATAAGACTGATAAAACTTTATTGATTTTTTTTATCAGAGTAAAATAAGCTATTACGTGCCCACTTTTTTTTATGTTTCATTTATTTAGCAAATAAACGTCCCGTATCAATGCTCGGCAATTATGGCAACCCTTTCTCTCCGCACGTGGATAAAGAATTCGAACCTACTGTATCCCAGAATGCAATGATTATTCACGCATTTCTTTTGGCACGCTCCTGAGTTGAAAAGGAGGGTATTAGTGAAGGCGCGTGTATCGAAGGTCACGGAGGCGCGTGTTCAGAAGTATGCGATTATGCAGATCAACCGACAGTCAACCCTTTGACGAATTTGGCCTAAAATTTGATAAGGACCTACATTCCTGATGATAAAACTGTGTACCAAATTTCATCTATTTAGCTATTCCAGTTTTTGAGTTATAGTGTTAACGTGAACGCGGACAGACAGACTTCCCGTAGACGGATTTTGTCCAAAATTTGATAGAAACCTACAAATTATAAGACCACATACCAAATTTCATCCCTGTAGCTATAATAGTTTTCGAGTTATCGCGTTCACAGACAGACATACAGATAGGCTTCTAAAATTGTGTTTTTCGGGCTCAGGGTGGTCTAAAACGTGGAGATTCGTCAAAATCTCGAGTTCGAATTTTTTGACGATTACAATACTTTCTCTTTGTATACTTCGTATACGAGAAAGTGAACCAGATTTTGACGAATCTCCACGTTCTAGACTTCCCTAAGTCTGAAAAACACAATTTTAGAGGTATATCTGTATGTATGTATGTGAACACGGTAACTCGAAATCTATTAGAGCTATGGGGATGAAATTTGGTATGTGATCTTTACACATAATTTGTAGGTGTCTATCAAATTTTGGATAAAATCCGTCGACGTGAGTCTATCTGTCCGCGTTCATGTGAACACTCTAACTCAAAAATTTGAATAGCTAGATAGATAAAATTTGGTACACAGTTTTATCATTAGGAATGTGGGTCCGTATGAAATTTTGGGCCAAATCCGACAACGGGTTGACTGTCTGTCTGTATAATCGCATACTTTTGAACGCAATAACTTCTTTAAAAAATTACTTTTATAAATGGAATTTGGTATGTGGCCTTCTTACCTTAATGGTAGATTTGTGTCCAATTTTTGTCTCAATCAGTTAAAAACCAGCGGGAGTAGTCTCCCCGAAACTTTCTGGCATACGACCAGTAATGTGGGGTGGGTAAACACGCAGTTGGTAGGTAAATATTTTTGGGGTATTTACCAAAGGCCTGGTTATTTTGAAAAAAAAATTATGAATGAATATTTACAATGAAACATATAAAATTTATGAATTTTCAAAAACTTAAGATTTTGCAAAAAAAATTGCGCATGTTCGCAATTGTTACGCGCGCTGAGGTACCACAACTTTATTTAACGTTTTTGAGTGCGAAATCTTACTATAGATATCACACCATCATCACCAAGATTTCACCATACGTCTGGTTAATCACAGGCATCCATCTGGAGAATGGAAGAATGAACTTTCTTTTTGAAGCTCTATACAATTTCCTTAGTAGACAGCCAAGGTCAAACGCCAACCATACTAACTTAAATAAAATAAGCGAAACGCTCGCCAACACACAGTCGTAATGTGCATTTTGAACTAAATATGCAATTTGAACACCTGTTTTTTAACGGATTGAGATGAAAATTGGACACAAATCTATAAATAATGTTAGCATTCGTGATATCAAGTTTTATTTATCTAAGTCCAAGGGCTTATGAGATACAAGTATGCGATTATACAGACCGACAGACAGTCAACCCTTTGACGGTTTTGGCACAAAATATTTTATACGGACCTATATTCATGACGATAAAACTGTGTACCAAATTTTATCCATCTAGCTATTCAAGTTTTTGAGTTATTGTGTTCACATGACCGCGGACTTACAGATAGACAGACTTCCCGTTGATGGATTTTGTCCAACATTTGATAGAAACTTTCAAATTATGTTTCAAAACCAAATACCAAATTTCATCTCCGTAGCTCTAATAGTTTTCGAGCTATCGTGTTCACAGACAGACATGATTCCAAAATTGTGTTTTTCGGACTCAGGGAGGTCTAAAACGTGGAGATTCGTCAAAATCTCGAGTTCGAATTTTTTGACGATTACAATACTTTCTCTTTGTATACTTCGTATACGAGAAAGTAAAAAGGCGTTCAAATTGCAAATTTCGTTTTCTTTATTTTACACCCGGCCCTATTAGTAATCACGACGGCTTTTAATTCCACTTCCGCTTTGAACGACCTTCGGAAATCGCAGTATGGCGTTTCGATTATTTTTTTCTCCACTGCATTAGGGGTTCTTGTTCGTTTTACTGCCTTTTAGCTTATTTTTACTTTCTCGTATACGAAGTATACAAAGAGAAAGCATTGTAATCGTCAAAAAAAATTCGAACTCGAGATTTTGACGAATCTCCACGTTTTAGACCTCCCTGAGTCCGAAAAACACAATTTTGGAATTGTGTCTGTCTGTGAACCCGATAACTCGAATACTATTAGAGCTACGGGGATGAAATTTGGTATGTGGTCTTTAAATATAATTTGTAGGTTTCTATCAAATTTTGGACAAAATCCGTCAAAGGGAAGTTTGTCTGTCTGTATGTTCGAGGTCATGCGAACGCTATAATTCAAAAACTTGAATAGCTAGATGGATAAAATTTCGTACCCAGTTTTATCGTCATGAATGTAGGTCCGTATAAAATTTTGGGCCAAATCCGTCAAAAGGTTGACTGTCTGTCTGTCTGTATAAGCGCATCTCCAACGAGTCCGCTATCTCCACGCGCATGCGTATTGAACGCAATCTTCTGTGCACGATATTTATTGACTCCTGCTTGGCGCTTTTTTTTATCCGATTCTCTATGCGCATGCGTACTTGGTAGCAATCTGTGCAAGCGGAAGATTTGTCCTTGAGCCAAGAAAGAATAGAAATCGGTATTCATTTAACCGGCACGCATCTCTTCGAATTTGATTTTTTACCTAAATATTTTCTGATAGTCATTGGACCCTGGGTTACAATAGGTTCGAATTTTTTTATCCACGCGGAGGGAGGGGAAACAGCACCTTTTTCGAGAAGTATACGAGAAAGTTTATGGGAGACCACTCCCGTTGGTTTTTGTATACAATTATTGAACTAGTGCTAATGCTCTTCTTAGTGTTATAATTATAATTTGTAACGACCAAGAATTTAGCTAATTTCGAACATCTTCATCCTTTATTGCTATTTAATTGTGATGGCTAATATTTAAGTTTTTAAAATGCATGTTTTTAATAATTACTCGATACATTTCTGAATTTTTGTTATCTTTAACATCGCAAATACTTTTTCGATCCCGGAATTTTTTTCTTCTTGTGGTATATTTTTTACCATGAACTACATATAAAATAAAATGTGCAAAATCATTTTTATTGAATACATTTTTTATTAGATACATAGAAATTTCTTATTTATTTGTTTACATTTTATAAATAGATATATCTTTTACTTTTGGCAATATACCAAAAATATCGTCTGGTTATATTTTGTAGAAAATATTTTGTAATATTTTGATAATATTTTATAGTATTCTGTCTTGGAGAAAAAGAACATATCTAATTTGACTAAGTTACGAAGAAGGTTTGATGTGATCTTTGAAGCGATTAAACATTACTTTTGTAACGAAAAGATACATTGACACAGTTGCTATTATTACAGTTAATATTAAAACAAGTGCTTTTTTCCCTTATAAATTGCATTTTCTGTATATTTTATACTAGCAGTACGCGTTGCCCGTGGAACTAGGACAAAATAAATAAATAAATAAAAAATCCGCCCACAATGACATGAAAAAGTTCTGAAAACAAAACAAAAGATACACATTATTGATTTTCCCGCTTATTTTTCTTCTCGATAATGACATTTCAACTGTAGGAAAACAATACAGAGTACGTTACTCCGAAACAATATTAAAAAATTGCAATGTGAAAATGATTATTACACAGCAAGCAAAACAAAAAATCGAATCTGAAAATAATAATCGAAGTCATTCAATTGAAGGTTATGACGTCACCTGCGTTCTGCCCCGTCAGACAATGAAATTGTCAGCAATGTTCCGGAGAAGTGTGGCGGGAGGAAGCTCGCTAGAGAAAAAATATCTTTCAACTGACCAGAAAAAAATTAATGAAAAAAAACGGGAAAAGATATTTTAACCGTTCTTGTTTTAAATCCGACAGAATCGTTCCAGTTATAAGCTGAAAAAAAATGAAAATAATAGAGTTATTAGAACGTCGGATACAGCAAATTTAAAAACAAAAATAAAATTTCGATGCAAAACTGACTATTTTTTAAAAATTTCTCAAAATTCAGTAAATTACGTTTGAAGCTCAAAACAAACTTCATTAGAACGAAAATTGTTTTTTCTATCCGATGGTGCATTGATTGTTTTTAACAATTATTAGAAAAGATACTACAGCCATAAAAGTCCAGAAAACAACACAAAATAACAGAACAACACAACACAAAACATTAAATGAAAAATTTTCTATATTGAATTTTAAAATTCCGGCTTCGAGATGCATTGAGTCACTATTTAGACTACCTGTGTGCCAAATTTCAAGGCTGTAAGTGCCATAGATTCGTCTGGACATCGCACGCACATAAATATTGCCTTTTATAAGTATAGAATATTAAAACAAGTGCTTTTTCATTCTTATAAATGGCATTTTCTGTATATTTTATACGATTGAAGATTGGTTAAAGATGCCAAACATTTTACAAATTCAATTAATATTAACATTTTGACAAACTACCTTATTTTAACCGATCTTCCATCGAAATCAGCATCTTGATTTGGCATGATAAATTTAACAATTTTATTAACAACTTATTCACGTAAATTATTTCTTAATTCCTCGCAAAACCAATTAGAATCATTATTGAAAAACATTTTTGTCAATCATTGACTCAATCCCTAATTATTCTCGTCGTTCCAAAAACAGTTATTAGTGGAGAAAACGTACAAAAAATATTTGCATGTGTTTTGCGTAGAGAATAAAGAATATGCACGTGAAAACTAATTAATTTTTTCTAACTTGGAAACTAACCAATGGAATAGATTCATGCGACATCACAGTCAACGTCCAGGGGCGGATTAAGCTTGCTGGGGGCCCCAGGCCTTGAAGTCCTTGGGGCCCTCTGAAATTATGACGGATATATAATTGGAAATTTCAACTTGTCAGTATGATGATTTAAAATAAGATAATTTCGCATATTTTTAATCACAGTAATTATACTTTTGTTAATAAAAATTGCTTTTTATAATTACTCTATTAATTTATTTTAATTACCTAATTAATTAGCTTGATTAATATTTGTTTGCTTTGTATTCAGTAATTTTAAGTTTATATCTGAAATTCGTGTTCATAAACATTCACATGAAGTATTATCAAATAACTTAAGATCCATTATATAAAAGTAAAAGTAATTCGTTTTTTCCTAAAGTAAAATCTTTAAGGGGAAAAAAATAAGCAAACAACTGACAATCACAAATATTACTTTGCAAGTGGGAATTATTTCTCAAAAAAAATTTAATAATGTATTTATAATATAGTATAGAAAATGTGTTTACGAAAATTAAATCTATTTTCTAAATTTATTGCATGAGTTAATTATTTCTACATTTGATCAACCACAACACAAATTAATGAGTGTAGGCTTATAATTAATGATACATAATTAAGTAAAGCATATTGTCAGGTGAAATATCCACTGCTAAAGTATCACTGTTGCTTCTAAGATAAAGTTAAATCATGTAGCGGTTACAATTCACTGCCTTCTCCTTTTTATGGTAGGTGGCGCTACTAGACACATCAAGGTTTTTCCCATGATGCCTCTCTCTCTTCTTCTTTACTGTGTACTGTACTTGTGTTGTGTTGTGTTGTTGTTCTCTGTCTTGCACCTTTTAATGTACTGTGTCGTGGAACTTAGCCATCTAATAAAAATGGTTCCTAAAATTGAATTAATTCTTCAACAGCGGCATTCCATATAAACATTAGTCTCGTTCATCTGCAATCATGTATTAACCTACAAAATAAATTGTCAGTTTCATTTGCATTAAAATAACTTGTTTATATCTTTTGTTTTAAAATTTGACTAGATTTTTTATATTTTTTTAATGATTTACATTAAATGTGCAAAACATAATAACTAAACAATGCTTCATGCATGATTTATGCATTAAAATCAAAGGTCAATTCTTAAATAATATTCTAGTATTATGACACATTTGGGACGGGAATCTAAACAGAAAAGTTTAAATTTAATCCCAGGAATTAAAACTTATTAACGAAATACTATTGTAAATGAAAAGTTAGATAATATTTCAACAGATCAGGAAAGATAACTCTTTGATTTTAACTATGCAATTAAAAAACGCAGAAATCCATTTCAAAACCATGTTTTCAAAAAAATAAGCATTAGAAAAACTATTTTTTATAACTGGTTTTGAATTCTTTTTTATTTAAAAATGTGTTGAAGATTTTAATTGAGGTATTTTTTCATGGGTAATTTTGAGATGCATTGTTTATTAGAGGAAATATACTTCATAGATTCAGTTCTTAATTGTATCGGTATTACTGAATTATTTCTATTAAATCTCCGGAAATAATTGAGTAATCTTCTATGACAATCAATGCCAAGATAAAAAAAAATAAGAATATAACACAAATTAAAGTTTTTACTCTTAATTCTAAGAAATAAAGAAATCTTTTGTTAAAAAAAATTGAAAATTATACTCTGAATTTAAAAGGAAGCGGCGAGGCTATTATGTTCAAATTTATTTAATAAAACTATGAATTTGGTCTTAAACTTGTATATAAAAATATTAGAGTTTTGGGTGGGGACAAGTGCTATGATCGAATTTTCATTTGTGGACACACGCTATGATCGAATTGTCATTTGGGGACAACCGCTATGATCGAATTGTCATTTGGGGACAACCGCTATGATCGAATTTTCATTTGTGGATACACGCTAAGATTGAATTGTCATTTGGGGACAACCGCTATGATCGAATTATCATTTGGGGACAACCGGAAATTTTTTAGGAAAGGAATTAGGAAATTTTCTCGATATTATTTCTTTTCTGAAACTGAATGAACTTATGTAATTCCATTAAATATTTACTGTCATATATTATTCCACTCTATCATGATAAATTAAATAAAACATACCTTATTAGTCCTTTTTAAAACAATAATGTAATATACACCACAACCTTCCTCATGAAATCTGACTAAAATTCTGCCTTAGTTTATCTCGTCGTCTTCTAGATGTACGAACCGCTTTGAAGAGTGTCGTTTTTGCAATCTGTGCAAGCTTCATTACATTACATTATATTACATCCCCGTGTTTAGAGCCATTTGGCTCCTTTCCTGTTTGGATGGATGGAGGTGAATTTTATTTTTTAAGAAAGGACAAAAACAAGTAACGGGTACGAAAATAAATAAAAATGAAAAAGAAACATACACTGGACTGAACAACATAGAAAACAATACAAAATAGAAAAAAATACGTAGAGGGAAAAAAAATCATAAGTATCCGGAAGTGTGTGTCAGTCTGGGTTGAATGAGTGCTCAATTATTACCCTCTACAATGAGATTGTTCTCGTCACATATGAAACGCATTAGGAGTCGAAGTCGGGTTCTTGATAAGTTGTTCGTGAGAATGTTTTTCAACCACTGTAATTTAAGCGACACTGTTGGAGTTTGGAAATGCCAGGAGAGGGTAAACGACATTTTGTGGCATAGTGCATTGGATCTCCATTTTCTCCGCACGAGCAGTTGTCATGTGTTCGAAGATTGAAGTGATGAAGGTATGAAGGGAAAGGCCCGTGTCCTGTAACGAACATTATCTCTTCTCTATTCCATCCTACTGGCTTGTTTGAGACCCTAGGCACTATATCGTGTGTACTGCGGCCAGTTTCTCCGTTATCCCACTTGTCTTGCCAGATGCTTAGAGCAGCTGACTTAATCTCGGCTTTCAGGTAGGCAAGTGGCTTAGGTAGAAGGAAAGGGTCACCTTTTGTGGTGGTTTCTTTGGCTAATTGGTCTGCGCATTCGTTGCCTAAATAACCGACGTGGGCTTGCAGCAAACTTTCCCACGTTAACGCGATCTAGATACATTAGAATATTTAAATCTTTAGCGACATGTCTTCTATTCGAGCACCCTGATTGTGACAATAAAAAGCGGCTTTAAAAGATAATAAATATTATCAAGTGACATTTAAAAGGTGTTTAACAGAAATGTTAATGGTAAACAGAAGAACGAAGCATAATCAACTCTCTAAAATAGTTAAATGACTGCAGGGGAACAGGGATCTTATCTACTGAGTCATTACTACTAATGACTAATGATATCCAATGAAAAGAAATGTAATCATTGAAACGATAGCTTCCTGAGAAAATGTTTTCTTTGTAATGATTTGGTTTCTTTTTCAAGCCTGGGAAAGTGAATATCTGGACCAAGTTTTTGCATATGTTTAGGTCTCTTGTACACATACGATTTGTGACGGATAAGTCATTAATTAAAATTCCGGAGAAGCGATTGGTAGCGTGAGGTACATTGATGGCTCTTGGGTATTGTACGTAGACCTCCCGTGATGCTGTAAAAATCAGAAACGGTGGTTTTGCTCAGCATTTTTACCTAGGAAACCGGAAGAGAACAGTACCGGCAATAAGGGCTTTGATTAAGAGCGGGAGGTATGCGCACAGTATCCAACGGCTACTAACGATATCTTTAACGAAATTTCTTCTGTTCATGCGCTCTGATTGTGATAATAAGACGCAGACTTGCTCAGTTAAAATCGGATATGTGAACAGATTCTTAGAGGGAATTTATATATTGCGATATTTAAACCAGCGGGAGTGGTCTCCCCTAAACTTTCTCGTATACTTCTCTGAAAAGATGCTGTTTCCCCTCCCTCCGAGTGGATAAAAAATTCGAACCTATTGTAACCCAGGATCCAATGACTATCAGAAAATATTTAGGTAAAAAATCAAATTCGAAGAGATGCGTTCCGATTAAATGAATACCGATTTCTACTCTTTCTTCGCTCAAGGACAATCCTTCCGCGTGCACAGATTGCTACGAAGTACGCATGCGCATGGAGAATCGGATGAAAAAAAAGCGCCAAGCAGGTGTCAATAAATATCGTGCACAGAAGATTGCGTCCAATACGCATGCGTGTGGAGATAACGGACGCGTTGGAGATGCGCTTATACAGACCGACAGACAGTCAAACTTTTTACGGATTTGGCCCAAAATTTTATACGGACCTACATTCATGACGATAAAACTGTGTACGAAATTTTATCCATGTAGCTATTCAAGTTTTTGAATTATAGCGTTAGCATGACTTCGGTCATACAGACAGACAAACTTCCCACTGATGGATTTTGTCCAAAATTTGATAGAAACCTACAAATTATGTTTAAAGACTACATACCAAATTCCATCCCTTTATCTCGAATAGTTTCCGAGTTATCGTGTTCACAGACACACACACAGATATACAGACACACAGACAGACATAATTCGGAAATTGTGTTTTTCGGACTCAGGGAGGTGTAAAACGTGGAGATTCGTCAAAATCTAGAGTTCGAATTTTTTGACGATTACAATACTTTCTCTTTGTATACTTCGTATACGAGAAAGTAAAAAACGCTTCTTTTCGGGGCCCCTTTGGTCCCGGGGCCAGAACACTCCGTTAGTCCGTGCCCCGGCACGGAGTAAAAAAAAATTGAGAGGAGCGAAATTGCCAAAACAAAATGAGAAAACAAAATCGCAACGGAGTTTCTAAATTAATTGGAAAAGTTTATGAAGAAATTCTAAAAAAGAATAAAATAATCTAATTTTATGTACTAATGAGCACAAAACTTTCAAGGCACTACTCCAGTAATCTATACTTATAAAAGGCAATGTTTGTGTGCGTGCGTGCGTGTGTGTGTGTTTGTCTGCGATGTCCAGACGAATCTATCGCACTTACAGCCATGAAATTTGGCACACAGGTAGTCGTAATGGTGACTGAATGCACCTCGAAGCCGAAATTTTAAATTTTAATCTAGATTTTTTTTATTTAATGTTTTGTGTTGTTTTGTTTGATTTTTCGCGGTTATTTCTCAATAGAATGATTTCAAATAACTGTACGACAAAAATAGATACACCATCGGAAAGAGCACGCGATTTCCGTTCTAATGAAGTTAGTTTTGAATTTCTAACGCAATTTACTGAATTTTGAGAAATTTTTAAAAAATACTCAGTTTTGGCATCAAGATGTTAGTTTTGATTTTAAATTTGTTGCATCCGACTTTCTAATAACACTATTATTTTCAATTTTATTCAGCTTATAACTAGAACGGTTCTCTCTGATTTAAAACAAGAACGGTTAAAATATCTTTTCCCGTTTTTTTAAAATTAAATTATTCCTGGGCAGATGAAAGTTATTTTTGTCGAGCGAAATTCCTTCAGCGACAGTCTTTCGGAACGCAGCTTTCAATTTGATTGGATGAAGGGTCAGGTGACGTCATAACCTTCGGAGCTTTTTGTCATGTTCTAAGAATTTTTTTTCATTTTGTTGAAGTCCTGATTCCACGGGCAAAAATTTTTTTATATTGTTTTGGATTAATGTACTCTGTACTGTTTTTCTACATGTTATTATCGCGGAAAAAATAAGCCGGAAAATCTATAATGTGTATCTTTTGTTTTGAAAACTTTTTCGTGTCATTGTGGGCGATTTTTTTTTTTTTTTATTTTGTTTAAGTCCTGATTCCACGGGCATCGCCGTGCGCGTACTGCTAGTCTATACTTATAAAAGGCAATGCTTGTGTGTGTGTGTCTGCGATGTCCAGACGAATCTATCGCACTTGCAGCCATGAAATTTGGCACACAGGTAGTCGTAATGGTGACTCAATGCACCTCGAAGCCGGAATTTTAAAATTTAATCTAGAAATTTTTTTATTTAGTGTTTTGTGTTGTTTTGGGTAATTTTTGGCACGTTTACGGCTGTAGCATCTTTTCTAATGATCGCTGAAAAACAATCAATGCACCATAGGATAGAACAAACAATTTTCCTTCTAATGAAGTTTGTTTTGAGCTTTAAACGTAAATTACTGAATTTTGAGAAATTTTTAAAAAATAGTCAGTTTTGCCATCGAAATTTTATATTTATTTTTAAATTTACTGCATCCCCCGTTCTAATAAAGTTATCTCTTTCATTTGTTTTGAGGTAATGAATGGAATATTCCCCCTGATTTAGTAAAACAAGAACGGTTAAAATATCTTTTATGGTTGAATTTTAATTAATTTTTTTCTGAAGGGTTAAAATACTTTCGTTCCAATTTTTCCTCCGTCATTCTTCGTAACCAAGGTCGCTGTGTTGTTTCCCAGCATGCATTTCGTCGAAACCACATGACGTCACAATCCCTTTGCTTTCAGCGAGATTTTGCAGTACGATCGTACCGTCTGTCGTCGGGTCGAAAGATCATGCTTTTAATTTGTTTGTTTTTATACTTTTTGAAGACTGATATCTTTAGTTACAGAAGACATGTTCATCCTGCGTGTACTTTCGCTAAAACTGAAAAAAAAAAAAAAAAAACCCAGCGGGAGTGGTCTCCCCTAAACTTTCTCGTAAACTTCCCCAAAAAGGTGCCGTTTCTTCTTTCCCCGCGTGGCTAAAAAAATTCGAATCTACTGTTATCCAGAATCCAATGACTATCAGAAGGTTTTTCATTACAGTGATTGAAAAATATCTAGGTAAAGAATCCAATTTAAAGAGATGCGTACCGATTAAAACGCATCCATCGCACACTGCTAGGTTTCACTCTCGCCGTCTCAAGGACAAACTGGCGTAATTCGCTCCTTTCGCGTGCACAGAAGATTGCTTCCAGTACACATGCGCGTGGAGATAACGGATTGGTTTCAATAGTAAATTATACAAACCGACAGACAGTCAACCCTTTGACGGATTTGGCCCAAAATTTTATACGGACCTACATTCATGACGATAAAACTGTGTACCAAATTTTATCCATCTAGCTATTCAAGTTTTTGTGTTATAGTGTTCACATGACCGCGGACATACAGACAGACAGACTTCCCGTTGACAGATTTTGTCCAAAATTTGAAAGAAACCTACAAATGATGTGTCAAGATCACATACCGAATTTCATCCCCGTAGCTCTAATAGTTTTCGAGTTATCGTGTTCACAGACACACAGACAGACATAATTCCAAAATTGTGTTTTTCTGTCTCAGGGAGGTATAAGACGTGGAGATTCGTCAAAATTTCGAGTTTGAATTTTTTGACGATTACAATGCCTTCTCTTTGTATAGTTCGTATGCGAGAAAGTAAAAATGAAATATGATCTCTAAGAGCTATTTACATAATGTGGTTTCAAAGTTTAAACCTGAAGCTGAAGATTGTGGGCTTTTTTTAAAAAAATTGTTGAAATTCATGATGTCGCGGGCAATGCCGTGAATTTACTGCTAGTCTCTATGTATAAAAGGCAATGTCTGTGTGAATTTTGCTCCAAACTTAAGCATTGCTCTAATAATTTTACTAGCTCTTCCAATAAGTGCTGTATCCGGGGGACGTAGTTTTTCCAAACTAACCAGCGGGAGTGGTCTCCCCTAAACTTTCTCGTATACTCCTAATACATGTGGAGAAAACAAGAATAATAAAAGACGTCAAATAAACTTCCGTCGCAAGTAAACCAAAGTTGGAACCACGCGTGGTTTGAAGGATCAAAACAAATTCAAATCCCCTGCGCATTCTTCTGCGCAACAGGACCTGGCGAGACTCTCTAAATGTTTGCTTCCTTACAAAATCGCTCCAGAATTGGTTTTTGGCAAACTGCCAAGTTTCGGAGCGTCCGTTCTCTCTCCAATACGCACCAGTAGGCATGCGCAGGGAGTTTGTTTCAAAACTGAACAAGTATGCGATTATACAGACCGACAGACAGTCAACCCTTTGACGGATTTGGCCCAAAATTGTATACGGACCTACATTCATGACGATAAAACTGTGTATAAAATTTTATCCATCTGACTTTTCAAGTTTTTGAGTTATAGCGTTCGCATGACCTCGAACAGACAGACAGACAGACTTCCCGTTGACGGATTTTGTCCAAAATTTGATAGAAACCTACAAATTATGTTTAAAGACCACATACCAAATTTCATCCCCGTAGCTCTAATAGTTTTTGAGTTATCGTGTTCACAGACACACACACAGACAGACATAATTCCAAAATTGTGTTTTTCGGAATCAGGGAGGTCTAAAACGTGGAGATTCATCAAAATCTCGAGTTCGAATTTTTTGACGATTACAATACTTTCTCTTTGTATACTTCGTATACGAGAAAGTAAAAATAATCAAGAACTATTTGCGAACAGCAAAATCTCAAACAAGATTGTCAGATCTCGCTATATTAGGGATTGAGTATGAACTAAGTAATAGTTTAGATGTTTCTGAGTTGAGTCGATAATTCTCTGAACTGAAAGTTCGTAAAAAAAATTCGTCTGAATTATACTCCTTTAAATTTTTTTAAATGAAATATTTCAAGTGAAAAGTTATTATAAGTATTTGTGTCAATTATTGAGTTACACTGTTTTTTGGGCATTCATTAAAAAATGTAGAAAAAAGACCATATATCTTTTTGTTTAGAATGCTTATATTGCAGTTCCATAGGGGCGCAATTTTTTACTTTGGCACGGAGCAGTTCAAAGGCTAAATCCTTCCCTGCCGGGGTCCCATTCGCGCCTGGTGCGCCTAGCCTTTAATACGCGCCTGTCAACGTCACTGTGTATTCTATACAATCTCTAATTTCACGCTGTCTTATGATGTATAGTGACGTCATGCTACTTTTCCTCTTGTAAGTCATGGTTATAAGCGAGCTAGATTAACGTTGAGATAGACGTTAATTAATGGGTTAAAAATAATTTTGGTATTAGAGAGATAGCCAGAAGGAAAAGATGAATGGAATATAGTTACCATAACATGATGATCGGGCGACTTAACTGCGCCGAAAAAGATTTAGCTTACATTCTGACGGAAAAAGGATAATAAGAGAGAGTTGCGAGTTTGT
>BGPR01000388.1:61976-80260 GCA_013235015.1 Araneus ventricosus | reverse complement strand
CGTGACGTATCATGAGCAGGACTCTGGCTCCATCTATCGCAAAAAATATTAATCCAGCTTTCACAATCTTTATTTACGCAGTGATTAAATTATTCTTATTGGTAATATCCTACATGTATTGTGACGTCATGCTACTTTTCCTCTTGTAAGATGTGCAGTGAATTTCATAATTCGTCGCTTAAGAAGCAACACTACCTATCTCAATTTTTTTAAATTTCGAAGATTAAGAAAATACTAAATTTTTTGCGAAAAATAATGGATACTGGAGGTCGCCCAGCGGTCGAAATTCGACCGTAATTCATTAAATTTTTAGGTTTGAACGTTATTAAGGTTATTTTTTATTGAAACAAAAAACCGGGCATACATACTACATACGATATATAAATTCCTTAAAGACAATCTCTACTCTGCGCGACTGTTTGATCACAGACTAATATGTGTTTGACATTGACAGATTTAAATCATTCGCATTTTGTATTTCACTCCGAAGAGTTTTTTTTATAAATTATCTAAATAAACTCCCTCTTGGAGTGGATTTCACTGCGGGGGGATTAAATCAATTACAAATCATCCACTCCGCTAATTTTTTACAGTGTATGAACGTAAACAATGAATGTTTTATTTTATTTAATTTATTCCTTAGAGACAATCTCTACTCTGTGCGACTATTTGACCACGGACTAATATGTGTTTGACATTGACAGATTTAAATCACCCGCATTTTGTATTTCACTCCGAAGAGTTTTTTTTATAAATAATCTAAATAAAATCCCTCTTGGAGTGGATTTCACTGCGGGGGGATTAAATCATTTAGAAATCATCCACTCCTCATTCTCTCCAAATTCACTCCGCATTTACTCCGCTAATTTTTTACAGTGTATGAACGTAAACAATGATTGTTTTATTTTATTTAATTTAATGTATTTGTAACACATATTATACATAAATTTTATCTTCTGCACTCCTTCTCCATATGAACTTGAACTATGCCAAATATCACACTCCTCCGTGCGCGCAATGTGCTTAAAAAGGGGTACAAAGTTTTTTCTTCACGCATTAATATATAGATTTCTGGACTTTTTTAACATCTGGCTTAAACACGAGACCGCACATTCCTAGCTGGTTTGAAAACAAATTCAGAACTATTCACTATTGGTTTGCGAAAAATTGAGTATTTTATTCCTCTTTTAATTTTCAAAAAATTGGGATAGGTGGCGTTGCTTGTTCAGCGACGAATAAATTGCCGCGTCACAGTTGAAGTATATTTTGTGAGCATGAATTGAATCCAACATTTTTACAATATCAATTCTTGAGAAATGGTTGTTATCAGTAATCAATATGGGCAATATTCAATTTTTTTTATTATCAAGTTGTATTTTTAAACATTTGGATCGAGCACTTTTAAATTTTATATTAATCCAGATTCAATTATTCATTTATTTAACAAATTTAATTATTGCTATGCATTTATATTTCATTGTTTTATTTATTGAATGAAAATAATAAAAGCTTTTTTAACGTATAATATTTTTTTATAGATGGATCATCTGAATGAAAACACGATGCTACATCGAAATTCATAAATCAACATACGAAACTGTCACATCGTTGCCATGGCAACTTTTTAAAATTACAACAAGCCCTTGCAATGCTAAACGACGAATAAAACGTCTTGTAAAATAACGCGACAAACATTTTTTTTTATTTCTTGACTATAAAAATTTTATGAGCACCGTTCTTGAGAAATAATAACCTTATAGTTGCAAAAATCATATTCTCTTTCACATCATTAATCTTGTTCCCACATATTTTATCCTTTTCTTATTCTCTTTACTGTGTAATGACTTGATTTATTATTCGATAAAAACTTCGTTTTCGAAGTTCACTTATTTTTATACAGGATTTAATTTTAGAAGTTGGTAGCAGAATCAAAAATTTTCTCTACTGTGTAATGACTCGATTTATTATTCGATAAAAACTTCGTTTTCGAAGCTCACTTATTTTTATACAGGATTTAATTTTAAATGTTGGTAGCAAAATTAAAAGTTTTAGAATTTTTACCATTCAACTTGCTCGTAAACTTTTACATAAGGATTTCTTGCGCCTGTGTGTGGTAGAACAGCTCTCTAATTTAGTTGAGTCGTTTTAACCCTCTGAGCACCCAATTATTTTGAACTTTTAGCTATCAGGTTAGAAAACTTAACTTTTAAAGGAAATGAATCCATCTTTTTTGTACTGAATTATATCTTTGAAATCTTAAGAACACTTTATCCATAGTTGTTTAATAAAATATACATATAAATACGAGCTATCTGCTTTTGAACTGAACATAAAAAACAGAAAAAGTCGTTTGCGCCGCTCGGAGGGTTAACGTTCCGTTTAGAAGCAACACGAGGGACGAACCTCATAATTTTGAACCGCAGCCAGATGACGAGGGCGCCTGAGCTGGCATCTGCCTCTCCAAACGTCTGTACCATACCAGCGGTGGCGTTTGGCCCTCGACGCCAGATTTAGCGTGTACCAGGCCCACGTACACGACGGACTTTTAACGTGAAGACGTCTTTCCGTTCGTTACAGTGATAGCCGGTCGAACTTTCTTGTGTGACAAAACACCGTCAGATTTGAATCGCTAATAACTACGAGACTAATAATGCGACAAGAATGGTTGACGCCACAACGGATAGATCACATCTGTAAGAGTTTGTCGCATACTATTTGTTTTGCCTTTGACGTCATCGTACCAGTGTAGGCGCATGCGCGTGATTGTTATGAATTAGATTTATGCAAGGTTATAAATAAGTATAGCGTGGAAACGCGTTTAGCTAAGAGGTGGATTCTGGTGACATTTTAAAGAGCTCGAGGAGTATTACTAGCACCCAAAGTGAGACAATAAAAATATTTGTCAGAATATAAGTATATAATATTCTTGATTATAACATGCATAATTTTGTTTCGAATTGTACGAAACTTACAAGATACTTGACAATACGTAAAAGAAACATTGCATTAAAATTTGAATTCAAAAATTTGAATATTACGGGAAATATGAGCATTTGTAGTAAATAATGTTTTACTGCGCATACGCGAAATGTAGTTCTATATACTGTCAACAGATGGCGCCATGAAAAGCTACTCTAAATAGAACATAAGAAAGGCGCAGTTCGGGTTCGCGCAGTAGATTTTTAGTTAAAACCATAAAAGAAGTGTTTCGTATTAATTATCAATCTCTTTAATACAATATATACGCAGAGTTGTATAATGGTTACAGAATAGATAAATCACAAGCTAATGTTTTTTTTTACTGCTGGATCAGTTTTCGAACCTAGAGCCCACTGGCTCCGCAGGTGAGACCTTACCATTAAGCCATCGCTTCTCAAGCTCTCGAAAAATAACCGAAATTACATATTATAGTCCGGCGTGTCACCGATGTTTATTTGTATTTCGCCATTTCGATGTTTTCCTTCCGATAACTTAATAAACAATTATCTAAAGGTAATCATTTTTTTCATAACATCCTAAGATTTAAAAAAAAATGTGTACTTATTGATGATAATTTAGTTGACGTGATGCTTTTCCTGAATTTTTTTACAAATTTTTTTTTAAAAAATCATCTCTATTAGTAATAAAAACGAGTTTGTCTGCGTATCTGTTAGAGTTCTGCATGATAGACCTTTGAACCCAGAGATACCAAATTTGGCACAGAAATAGGGGACGGGGATATGCATCTCGGAGAAATCTGTTTGAAAATTTAATTAGAATCTTAATTCATTAAAAAGTAAGCAAATTTTTGGCATTTCTTGTCCATAACTTCCGGAAATATTATCACGCGAAAATAATTTTGCGCCATCTAACAATTCAAAATATTATATTTTCAATGATTCTATTTAAGTTGTCGTACAGTTTTATTCTTAACTAGCTGTTACCCACGACTTCGTGCGCGAAAATGTTTCGTTACATGTAGAAAGGGGAAATCAAAAGTTCTGACGGTTGATAATACATAATTGGACTACTAATTTAATTCTCCGTTACTGTAAATTACATCATTGTACTCAATGGTATTATATGCTCTTTGGAATATATCATCCACCATGCTATATGTCATCTGCTTCTACTGTTTAAAAGAATACATAAGACAAAATATACCTTCCTATTCTAAAAACTCTGACAACCATATCATACACGTCAATGGACGATCCTGGTTTGTTTATTTTGGATTCATAGACCGTTTTCCGGTAACCTTCCGAATTAAGCAATCGCCAAATCTATTTGGCAACTGTATCAAGCGCCAAGCTCGAATTAGTTCTTTCTTTAGTAAACAAAACGTTGAATTCCGTGTTCTTTGGGTTTGTGTAACCCTTTCTATTTAAATCGGTTAAAAACAGCTCTTAAAGCATTAAAATTCGAAACGGAACTATTGTAATTAGCGAAATCGTTCGGTTACAAATATAACCGCCAAAAAATCTTGGATGTCGGTGAAAAGAGGGATAAAGAATAATATTGGCAACCTTTCCACTAAATTAGGCTCTTATTTTAAGTCAACATTGAACGATATTTTCATTTAGTTATACTTAACTTTAGTTTTTAAATTTTATAATCTAAAAACTCTTGGAGCTATATCATATCCACCATTAGATTTCTGTCCCGGCGTTTATTTTTCAGTTATTATTCCAGAGATTACTTCTTTTCTCAGCAAGATCACGTGATACATTACTTTAAAAATAAGTTATTCCACATACTTGCGCTTTTCTGAAGGATCAAGTGACATTTTATTTTGTTTACGCATTCCTTAAGGATCACGTGACAGTTGATTGAAAAATAAAGTAGTAATCTTCATCGCAAATCGCTTGTTAATTATTTAATTGTTATCTGTAATAAAAAAATAATGAATTTAACATGCTGTCACCTACCCAATGTCCGTTCCTGGGTTTCAAGCTACAACGCTGCCAATTTTCATCGAAATCGGTTTTGTAGTTTGGTCGTGAAAGCGTAACAGACAGACACACTTTCGCATTTATTATATTATATGGATATTTATAAAAATAAGCAAAATTTTCAGAAATAAAGGTGAATTAGTTCAAAGCCTAACTGTTGCCTAGCAACGGAGTAGCTATAAATCTTCGTTATTTCAAAATCGTCTGCTCGTATTTAAAAATTTTGGAACTTTTAAAAATTAATAACAATCGAAGAAAAAATGTCAGAGAAACAAAATTGGTATCATTGAAAAGGTAAAAATTTGAACTTTAAGATGGTATAAAAATATTTTTTGTCGGACAGTTTGCTCCAAAGTGACGGCGGAAAAACAGTTTCGGTTAATTTCTAATTAACTGTCTGTTTAATTAACTTTTGGACTTAGAAAAGTTCATAAGTGTCTTCCCCTTGTCTTAAATAATAAGTGTATAAAATTTGGTTGAAAATCGTCCATTGGTTTAGGAGGAGATGTGGAACATAGCCATATACATACCCACAATGACTTTTATTTATATTAAGATTTTGACGATTTTTTAAAAATATTTTTATGCATGATTTGCAGCAATACTTTTCATTATTGCAACGAAATTCAGTTCGTCTTTATTGTTTCTACAAATATTTAATGGTGTGGTTTTCAAATATTAACCACTTTTTAGTTGATGACCATGCTGAAAAGCACTCGGATATCAGAAACCTTCAACACAATCGGCCTTATCTTCAGAAGTTCATTTTCTTAGTTTCTGTGATTGAAACTGATAAAATGTAGAGCAACAGGTCAAACTAAGGATTATTTAACTTTTATAGAAGTGTTTTATTTAAAACGCTGTACAGAAGACTACCCTTAAATGTCTAAGTGCTGTCATTAATATTGATCTTTGACAATAAAGTATTACATAAAAAATCAATATCCGTTGCTGAAGCACCACTGTTTTAAAATGTTAGCAATTCATATTATTATAGTAATAATTCTCAAATAATAAACGGGAGCAGAAATAGTTGTAAAACAACATAAGAAAATAATTCTAAATATGAAATAGAATATACATATATGCAAGATCAGGCTTTAAAGGTGAAATGTAATACATTTTGGTTAGGGAAAAGACAATATTTGGCTCAATCTTCTTTATTCCATCATCTATACTTATAAAAGGCAATGCTTGTGTGCGTGTGTGTGTTTGTCTGCGATGTCCAGACGAATCTATCGCACTTACAGCCATGAAATTTGGCACACAGGTAGTCGTAATGGTGACTCAATGCACCTCGAAGCCGAAATTTTAAAATTTAATCTAGAAAATTTTTTATTTATTGTTTTGTGTTGTTTTGGGTGATTTTTCGCACTAATTTCTCAATAGCATGATTTTGGATAATTGTACGAAAAAAATAGATACACCATCGGAAAGAGCACGCGATTTCCGTTCTAATGAAGTTAGTTTTGAATTTCTAACATGATTTACTGAATTTTGAGAAATTTTTTTAAAAATAGTCAGTTTCGCCATCTGAATGTTATTTTTGTTTTTAAATTTGTTGCATCCGACTTTCTAATAACACTATTATTTTCAATTTTTTTCAGCTTATAACTAGAACGGTTCTGTCGGATTTAAAACAAGAACGGTTAAAATGTCTTTTCCCGTTTTTTTAATTAATTTTTTCTTGGACAGATGAAAGTTATTTTTCTCTAGCTAATTTTCTCCCGCGACACTTTTCCGGAACGCAGCTGGCTATGTGATTGGTTGAAGAGGAGGTGACGTCATAACCTTGAATTGGGTGACTGATTATTATTTTCGGCAGTATCTTAACGTATTTATTCATTTCGCATACTTTGCTTGCAGTATAATAATTTTCACGTTGCAATTTTTTAATATTGTTTATCGCGAAAAAAAAATAAGCGGGAATATCAATGATGTGCATCTTTTGTTTTGATTTTGTTTTCAAAACTTTTTCATGTCATTGTGGGCGGTTTTTTATTTTATTTTTTTTTTCATTTTGTTGAAGTCCTGATTCCACGGGCAACGCCGTGCGCGTACTGCTAGTTGAGGATAATTTAAGTTAGTTTTCAGTACGTAAAAGAATCATAATTGACCATGACCAGAATTAAAGAGGTAACGCCCGAGCGGCTCGCTGTTGTTGTCAGCTTACATACTTGAATCAAAAAGGGCAAATAGGAATGAGCAGAAAGGATATAGGATACCCAGAGAAAGGGAATTTCCCCGGAAAGACTCGCGATTCCAAAATGAAAAGTCGTAGTGCTCTTACTACGATGGAAGGAGAAGTATTTAAAAATGAGGTGTCGTTAAAAATGATTTTCTATCTACAACAGCGCTTTTGCAATTGCGGCTTCTAGCGCATTTACTGCGTATGTGATATATTTATATATTTTTTTCCATCTGATACTGTTCGCATTTTTATCTTTACTCGGATATCTTTTCGAATTTGATATGAAAGTTTGTTATTTTATTTTTATTTTATTGTTTTTCTATTATGTTTTGCTTTTTTAATTATACAGTAAATTCTGGATAATTCGAACATGTTTAATTCGAAATTCTGGATAATTCGAAATTTTTGTTGGGTTCCTAGAATTCTGTATTAAAATAATGTTAAAAAATCGTGGATAATTCGAATTTTTCGTGCGATTGCCCTTAAAATATTACGGTTAAAATTGTTCCTGAGACTTTTCACAGCTAAGGTGCATTATTTATTTTAACGGTCTTTCTAAGGAAAAGAAAAGCGAGGGTTGGAATGTCACTATGAGTTGATTTCCGAGGATTTTTCTGTCTACCCTCTAATGTTACCATCTCCCCTCCCTACTGCATTCACTATTGATTGGTCATCCAAAGCCTGTTTGCATTTTCAAATTTCATTCACAGAAGCAATTAAAAATATCTGCCTCTCTTTAAAAGTGGTGAATAATTAAGCTAGTAAAAAATGTTTGATTTAATGAAAAAAATGTAGATAAAGTTTATGTGTTAAATCTTTGATCGCGGAGTTAATCTTTTTTATTCATCTCTTCTGTTTGCGAGAATATATGTAATTCGAATTTTTGGATATTTCGAACTTTTTCTCTGGTCCCTTCAACTTCGAATTATCCAAAGTTGACTGAATATATATGTAATAATCTTACTTAATTTTACTTTAAATTCTAATATTATATATTTTAAAGTCTTGATGTATTCCAAAATCACTTTTCTTAAACTCCAGTTTCGTTTTATTTCCCGCGCTGGAGGTATATTAAATCTCTCGTTTTGACATATTTATTACTAAAAGAATATTTTAATCGCTTTCACGCGCCCACAGAAAATCATGACAGCGTCTCCTTGGCGCTAGACTTTTCCCTAAAACGCTTACGTAATTTATTAAAAAACAGCCAATATTCCCTTCACTTTGATCACGTGTCTATCTGTTAAATCCCTACCTGAGGAAATGCAGGGATTTTCTGTCCTTTTTAATTACTGGAAACTTCAACTAAGATGTACGTATGTCTGCCACTCTTCCATAATAAATGAAAATTACTTAACAACTCGGCCTGTTTTTTATTTAACGATTGCAACAAAGAAATCATTTTATATATATAATAATTCTAACGTGCATCGATAATCGTGACTGCACTGCACAAAAGAATGGAAATTTAATTTCACAATTCTATGAAATTCAACATCGTAATTTATAGTTTTTTCGAAGTATATAAAACCTTTAGAAAAGTTAAAAATAATGTACATAGCGTGCACTGCATGTACATTCTACGCCATTATCTGTCGGTTGACAAATATTCGCGCCATTTGTTAGGAACGTTGACGCATCGCAGAACTCCTGATTTATGACTACACAAGCTTAAATAAGGAATGGAATGCTTCCATTTTTCTCTTTTATTTAACATAAACGTAAATATAAGCGTCAGAAAAATTAAGAAAAAGGAAAGATCTAAGCAACAAATAACAAATTATTGCGCATGGAAGCATCAATAAATTATATATATCTCTTGATGAGTAAAGTGTGTGTCGTCTTTTAATCATTTCCTAATTAAAAAAAATCAGCAAACATTCTCAAATTTTTAAAATTAAATCTGAAGGAAAATAGCGCGCAAATTTTAAGCTGAAAAAACATACCTTTAAAATTTATTTAAAGTAAAGTACCGTTTAAACGTCATAAAAGGATATATGAACAGTGGCGGTTCGTCAGCACAGAAACAAGCAGTCTGCAAAAGTTGTATAGACCTAAGTTGTAGGAAATTTTGTGCTGATTATTTTGGTATATAATGGTGATATACTAAACATTTATAGTTTTTGAGTTATAAGCAAAAAAACTGGCGAAAAAAAGTTTTTTTAGTGCTTTTTGGCTGTAACTAAAATTCCAACAAAAATTATTGGTGGCAAACCTCAGATTTGTAATCAGCACCCGAAAAAACATAAAGAAGCAAAAAATTACAACTCCTCCAGAATTGGATTTAAAAAAAAACTACTTAACAACTGAGAAAAGGCGAAAAAAAGCCAAATGAGGAAGTCGCGCCAAGCGAGAGGTGGGGAAAATGCAGCTCAAATGAATGCAATTTCAAGCGGAGAAAGGGTTGCTTCCCTTCCGCTTCGCGTTGATCGTTGCGTTAATATCGGATCCGTAGGAGGGGCAAAACTTGATGCAGCTCTGATCTGTCTCTCTATTGATTCTTGATTGATTTTTCGTCTTCCTTTTCATATTTGTTATTACTTTTTTGCCGTTTTCGTTGATTAAAGAATTATCAAAGTGGAAAAGTAAGCCAATTAGAATAAAAAGGAAAATACATTTAAAAAAAATAATTTCAGGGAGGGGGGGGGGCCCCGCAGCTCTGTAGATCTTATGGAAGAGCCGCCACTGCGAATAAATGAAAAAAAAAACAACCTATAATCGAAATTCTTTGATTATTGTAAATTTAATGCTAATAGTGCAAATTCATTTAAGAGTAATAATTTTGAAAGTTTTTTAAGATAGTACTAGTATAACAGGGAAAACAGCACCTTTTTGGGGTTGCATACGAGAAATTTTCGGGGCGATCACTCCCGCTGGTTAAATATAAGTGGCGATTCAACAATAAAAATCAAATTAAACTGAAAACAATCAGAATTGTAAGCATACATACTTGTAATTTATTTTGCCATGAGTTTTTCGTAATTGAGATAAACTGCTTTAATCGTTTTTTACTTTCTGGTCTTCAAAGAGAAAGTATTGAAATAATCAACAAATTCGATCTCAAGATTTTAATGAATCTCCACTCCTCGTCCTCCAGAGCCCTTAAAAAAACCCACATCTAGAATTGTATCCGTCAGCCTGTGAACATGAAAACTCAAAAAACGTAACAAGTTAGATGGATGAAATTTGATAAGTGGTCTTTACATAAAAATTGCAGTCTTCTTTCAAATTTTGGATGAAATCCGTCAACGGGAAGGATGGCCGTTTGTCCATCCATGTGCATGTGAACATGATAGCTCAAAAACATAACAAGCCACATTGGTGATTTTAGTATATGATATTTACATCAAAATTGGGCTAATCCGTATGTGTGTGGACACAGTAACTCAAAAAGGCAACGAGCAATATAAATGAAATTCGGTATGTGATATTAATTACCTAGTGGATGTGTATCAAATTTTGGATCCAGTCGCTTAGCACGAAAAGGTACGAAATGCGTATTCGATTCTCTTTACTGTAGGACGAAGTTAAATATGAAACGTGTCCTGTTGTGTAAGTATTCGAGAAGGTCGAGTTCAGAATAATCAGCGGGTTGATGCTTTATAATGCCTATTTTGGGACCGATCCAGTGACGTAGCTGCAACTTTTGCCGCGCGGGTCGAACTCTCAAGATGCCGCCCTTTTTTTTTTGTCATAATTGTAAATGTCAAGTTACGTCGGTCGAATAAACCTCAAATTAATAAATTCCAGGGGAACAAAACATTTTATTAGTAAAGAAATTCGTCGATTGACGAGATACGCAATCTCCGCAGAAAGGTTGCGAGTCGAATTAGTTATTGTTTAGCAACGGATTCGGAAACCCTTCGCGCTTTTGCGCATGCGCCTGGCGGAGTTATTTTTTTATCAAAATAGGGGGAAAGTGAAGAATGGAAGGTGATGTTCACGTTTTACTGAGCGTGATCTAACAAAGAACTCCGGAAATGCGCTCATATGATTCATTGCCTGACACTCCTTTCTGGTGTAAAATCGTCCACCACTAGGTGGCACCACTAGAGCTATAGTGACTTTAAAACTCAAATAGATTATTTTTACTTCATTTTGTGAAGTCTCCGGTGGTTTAGTGGTAAGAGCGACTGCCTTTTATTTCTATGAACGCGGTTTCGATCCCCGGCTCGGAGGAGTTAGAAGTTTTGTCACCGTCTTGCATCGAAATCGTCCAAGTAAGTTCAATTAAGAATTATATTAATTAAACTAATTGAAATTAATAATTAAGCCTTTTGATTAATTAATATTCCTAATTGATAATACACGTCGGCACATTTCAACTCGAACAGAAGGAGAAAAACAACTCAACTTAGTCGATGACGTCACTTACTTCGATGACTTAATTTTTACGGAGAAAACTTAATTTCATACGGTAAAAAACCGTTGTGACTACGGATTTACTTCCTAACTTTTACGGGAAAACTTGTTCCTGTATGGTAAAAAACCGTTGTGCCTACGGATTTACTTCGTAACTTTTACGGTTTTGCACAACCAACCCAGCTGCCAGTTTAAAACCGTAAATTTTACGGGATTTTATTTACAGTGTATGGCTGTTAGCGTAAGGCAAATATTTTAGTCATTTTTCTTCAAATTTCTCAGATTTTTTTTAAAAAAGTATTATTTTGAAAGACTAATTTTACAATATTTTCATAGTTTTAAAACATATGCAGTTGAAAAATAACATTAAATATATATATAAGTTATTTTTCAAAAAAAAGTCTCCGAACGCAGTCGGATACCTTAAAGGAATCTGTTGTCTACAAAGGACATGAAATCTACTATGGTTTTTCGTCTGTTCCACTGATCTTCATACAGTATTTAAAACTGAAAAAGTACTTGCTGAGAGCCTCGAAGTAGCGAGGTGGCAGGGGTAGTGCTGGGCAAAGTGGGTGCTGGCCGCGAACCCGCCAGGAGGGCGTCTAGTATTTTCTTTTTAATAATGATTCAGGACTATAGTTTAGTTTGTAATCGCCAAGCAGAAAGAACAATTAGGAGTTCACTGCTAATTAAATGCAGCTAATTAACTTAGAGAGCTGTTTTCTCAGAAATGAATCTCATAGACTTGTTTCACTTTAACTCCGAATCCTCTAATGATAAATTAATTAGAATTTTCATAATGCTCTGATTATTAACATCGGAAACCATTTTAATTAGTAGATTTTCCTGGTAATTCGAAGAAAATAATTTTTACTTCTTTCAGTTTCTAAGAAATTCATCAATTCTTTGATTTAATCTTAATTCTTGAGTACAAATTTCTTCTAGTGAATTGATGGAAACGAGCATTGCGTAAAAAGATAGGTCGTGGTTTATTTTGCATTACCCAACAAAAATTTCCAGCGCCACCTAACGGTGAAATAAGGAATTAAGTAGCTTTAAGCTGTTGTGGAATAAATATCTTTATGAATGAGATGCTGATAGAAACACTCCATATAAATTTAATTTTAATCATATTTAATAGATATTTTTAACTTTTAATGAAAGGCTAGGAGCTCTCCTTGCGATATTCGCTGTGACTAAATGTCTTTATTGTATTGTTTTCAGTGCCTAAGGCTTTTACGATTTTAGTTTGATGCCCATACTTTTGATGGATGAATTATTTTTACTTTCTCGTATACGAAGTGTACAAAGAGAAAGTATTGTAATCGTCAAAAAATTCGAAATCGAGATTTTGACGGATCTCCACGTTTTAGACCTCCCCGAGTCCGAAAAACACAATTTTGGAATTATGTCTGTCTGTGAACACGATAACTCGAAAACTATTAGAGCTACGGGGATGAAATTTGGTATGTGATCGTTAGACATAATTTGTAGATTTCTATCAAATTTTGGACAAAATCCGTCTACGGGAAGTCTGTCTGTCTGTCCGCGGTCATGTGAACACTATAACTCAAAAACTTGAATAGCTAGATAAATAAAATTTTGTATACAGTTTTATCATCATGAATGTAGGTCCGTATCAAATTTTGGGCCAACTCCGTCAAAGGGTTGACTGTCTGTCGGTCTGTATAATCGCATACTTGTAAAAATTATATCTCCTAAACCCTTTTGCTTAGATAAATAAAAATCGATATGACGTTTGCTAATATTAATTATTGATCTGTGCTCAAATTTCGTTTCAATCCGTTGAAAAAAAGTTGTTCAAATTGCATATTTCGTTCAAAAGGTACATTGCGACTCTGTGTTGGCGAGCGTTTCGCTTATTTTACTCAAGTTAGTATAGTTGGCTTTTGACCTTGGCGGTCTATGAAATTGTAGGTTCGGAAATTATGGCAACCCCTGAACCCGAAACTTCGTTCTGACATTCTCCAGATGGTGAAATCTTGCGTGATATTTGTAGTAAGATTTCGTACTTAAAAACGTTAAATAAAGTAATTGTACCTCAGCGCGCGTAAAAATTGAGAACTTACGCTTTTTTTTAATTGTTATCATTTTCCTTTTACACGTAATCAAAAAAATGGGCGCAGGTCATTTTAAAATTATAATGACTCGGAGTTTAGGAAGCAAACGGGACAAATAGTATGCGGGACGTATGGCAACCCTAGCTAGAGGGAAAATGACACCTTTTTGGGAAGTATACGAGAAAGTTTAGGGGAGACCACTCCCGCTGGTTTACTTTTTAATGAACAAATAAAAGTCTTTATTCTTCTCGAGTGTCTCAATAAGAAACAGTGGGTGTTTGAAAACCTTCTTATGTTTATTATTATCTAATATATATTTCACAATTCATCATTATACACATTATGAAATCTTAAAATAGACTTTTTCTCAAATTCGATAACAGATGACGCCACTGATATGGAATCAAATTTGAATTAAAGTTAATTCATTAATTGATAATTAAGTTGTAAAAAATTTTAAAGCATTGTATTATTGTTTCACAACTGTACAAAATTTCCGAATTCTAGTTCACATACACAAAAAAAGAAAACCAGCGGGAGTGGTCTCCCCTAAACTTTCTCGTATACTCCTAACACATGTAGAGAAAACTAGAATAATAAAAGACGTCAAATAAACTTCCGTCGCAAGTAAACCGAAGTTGGAACCACGCGTGGTTTGAAGGATCAAAACAAATTCAAATCCTCTGCGCATTCTTCTGCGCAACAGGACCTGGCGAGACTCCCTAAATGTTTGCTTCCTTACAAAATCGCTCCAGAATTGGTTTTTGGCAAACTGCCAAGTTTCGGAGTGTCCGTTCTCTCTCCAATATGCACCAGTAGGCATGCGCAGGGAGTTAGTTTCAAAACTGAACAAGTATGCGATTATACAGACCGACAGACAGTCAACCCTTTGACGGATTTAGCCCAAAATTTTATACGGACCTACATTCATGACGATAAAAATGTGTATAAAATTTTATCCATCTGGCTTTTCAAGTTTTTGAGTTATAGCGTTCGCATGACCTCGAACATACAGACAGACAGACTTCCCGTTGACGGATTTTGTCCAAAATTTGATAGAAACCTACAAATTGTGTTTAAAGACCACATACCAAATTTCATCCCCGTAGCTCTAATAGTGTTCGAGTTATCGTGTTCACAGACAGACATAATTCCAAAATTGTGTTTTTCGGACTCAGGGAGGTCTAAAACGTGGAGATTCGTCAAAATCTCGAGTTCGAATTTTTTGACGATTACAATACTTTCTCTTTGTATACTTCGTATACGAGAAAGTAAAAAATTGAAAAATCGATTGCAAAACTCCATTTTTACAAAAATAGAGTAAGTCAAGTTAAATAAAAGAGAGTAAAAATATAGACTTTTCGTTAAAATCGATACCCTTGCAATACAATGTTAAAATCGAGTTAGTTCATCAACTTCTTTCAACAAAGTTATTGATGACACTAAAATTCTTTTTAACTTTTAAAATTATTTGCTTCGTTTATTTCTGATAATTTTTATAACGAAAAATTCAATAAAACCCAGCATTTTAAGATCGAATGGAATTATTAAGGATTCTTTAAAGGTTGAAAAACAAAATTTTGTGGGAAATGTTTGGTTACATTTAAAGAATTCTTAAAAATAGCCTAAAATCTTACGATCCTTTCGTTAAAAGTATGTGAAACTGTCTAGACGCTTGATGTTGAAATTTCACGATGTTTCAAACGAAATAAGTCTTACTGGATAAGCTTTAGAATAAAATTTACTTTCAGATCAAATTAAGGCTAGGTTCTTTGGTTAGGTAAGGTTGAGTTTTTAAGTTAGTTTTTACTTTCTCGTATACGAAGTATACAAAGAGAAAGTATTGGAATCGTCAAAAAATTCGGACTCCAGATTTTGACGAATCTCCACGTTTTAGACCTCCCCGAGTCCGAAAAACACAATTTTGGAATTACGTATGTCTGTCTGTGAACACGATAACTCGAAAACTATTAGAGCTACGGTGATGAAATTTGGTATGTGATCTTTACACATAAGTTTTAAGTTTCTATCAAATTTTTGACAAAATCCGTCCACGGGAAGTCTTCTTCATTTTGAGTTGTGGTCAAATGGCGACACCTTAGGCGGTACTACCCATAATAAATTTCCACATTACAACAGCGGTGTGATATTTGACCACCTCAGACTTACGTCGCACCTAAACAGTAGATATTTGATGGAACCCAGTCTGGAACTCATGATTCTCCAGCTCCGTAACTGAGTCACTATCACCAGGTCCTACCTGCCTTCAGAACGTGATATGTGTATTATCGATGTTTAATATATAAATGAAAGCTTAATAATTTTGAACTCTCCTACTAGATGGCGCATAAGACGATATTCTTTTTGCCCTTTGTAATTTAAAATATCTAATTTTTGTTAATTTTAATGTGTATTATTTCTTTTTTTCCAATTTATTGTATTTTTGTTTCTAATTTAAACTCTGATCTTTTATTTTTTTAGGTTAACTATCGTCTGCTTTGATTTTTAAAAATGAATGTTTAATATCCTGATTTATTTTCATTCTCTTGATGGCAACACTCATTCAGATTTAGTTTATTCTCACATTTTTACAATCTAAGAGTATTTTTGTAATTCAATGTTTGAACCACTTTAATCTTTGATATTATATTAGAAAATGTTCTTATTCACATTCTATTAGAAGCATAATTCTAAATCTAAATTAAAAAGATTCTTTTACTGCTTTAATTCGAAGTTTTAGTTCTGTTTTGGAATTTTATGATGCTATGACACCGCGACAAAGGTTCATTTAAAAGAGCAAAGCGCCTACAATTTTCATAAAAAGAATACTTCAATTTTTAGGAACCCTCGGGAAAGAAAACTATTATTGGATCCAATAAGTTTACGAAAAAAATGTAGATATGGAATAGTAGACTCATTTTCCTGAGATTATCCAGAAAATTCCGAAGTAAATTATTACTAGTAAATAGTTTTTTCCCTGTGCTGCTCTACGAGTTAGAAGAGTTTCAGCGTTATTGGAAATCGATAGTGGAGAAATTTAAATATACATGAAGCGTGCGTTCGATGTCAAAAGAGCTTATTAATCAGTGATTACCATACGCTCAGCTTTACCATTTTAATCTCTTTGAAAGAGTTCCACGCGTGTTATTTGAAACGCCTTCGCTGTAACTGTTATGCTCAGGGGAAGCATTTTGTTAGAGGGCGAAATATGTGGAATGCTATTTTACCCCATGCAATTATTATCTAATATTACGAAATAGTTTAACGCAAATTCACGCTGCAAGTATTTTATAATGAGGGCGACACTACGCTACGAGGGCTGAAAACGTAAAGTTTTTGTACGTATGTGGCATTCTAAATATAGGGACAGAAAATGAATACCTGGCGTTATTCATAAAAAAACATCTTACCCTCCACCTGATTCGTCATCTTACCCTCCACTTAATTCGTCATCTTACCCTCCACCTAATTCGTCATCTTACCCTCCACCTAATTCGTCATCTTACCCTCCACTTAATTCGTCATCTTACCCTCCACTTAATTCGTCATCTTACCCTCCACTTAATTCGTCATCTTACCCGACTTCGCCTTTTTTATTTCAAAAAAAAATTGAAGGATATCGACTCATTAGAAAAATTAACATAATACATCATTGAAAACGTTTTGATTAGCTCTTTACGAATATCAAATATATAAATCAAAAATATTTATTCCGTGAACGCTATCCCTTACCAAGCAGCAACCAAAAGTTGCGTAGGAACAACTCAAAAACACATTTCCGCGTACTGTGAATCACACTAATAACGGGGTAATCTTTTGGTGTGATGCGGGTAGCTGGTGGCTACAGGTCTTTGATGATGCAGAATTGGGGCATTCGTCTAAGGTAATTTCCGAGAAAAATGCAATTCCTCATCTTTCACTCTTCGTCGTCTTACACGACTTTCCCCTACTTCCTTATCGAAATTTTTCATGAGTAAAAAATTTAATTATAATTATTATTACTATACTCATTAAAATCATTATTTATTTTCGCGCTGTCCTGCCCGTACTGTGCCAATCAGCTCAGTGTGTGCTTTACCCAAGTCCTCACTGATGAAATTGTATGCGGTTGCAACTGCAAGGCACTGTAAGTGCTTCATAATAATTAAATGTGAACATTTGGATGTAATTCATTAAATAACAGGATATATAAGGATATAAGTCCAAATGTGTTCCACTGAGAGGCCATTGAATCCATTGTACATCAGACAATAGTTGTAAAGCATTAGGATTCAACCATGCATTCAAAAGCTCATTAATATGTTGGTTTGCACAATATGTCTCAACACCATGATACACTGGTTCATGAATCTCTAAACATGGGTATGAAACAATACTATAGAGACCAGACGCTACGGAGATTAGCTGGAAAAATTGTAGTTTTTAAATGAAATTTCGTGGATTGTTCTATATTTATCTTTTTGCAATCCAAGTTTCGTAATAAAACAAATAAAAATTCAAGACCATATTAAAAAATAATAAAAAAGATAGTCCATATTAAAAAAATCAGTTAAAAGGTTAACTAGATTTTAATTTTAAATAACATTTGTTTATGAAGAATTCTCTTCCCCAACTTTTACTGTGTATAAAATATGACAGATATATTTCAGTGAATAATAACAGTACAATATCCCCATTCCTTTGAATCCGATAAATTATTTTTCTTCCCCAACTTTTACT
>BGPR01000388.1:40614-61966 GCA_013235015.1 Araneus ventricosus | reverse complement strand
TATTTCAGTGAATAATAACAATACAATATCTCCATTCCTTTGAATCCTATATATTATTTCTCTTCCCGAACTTGTACTGTGTATAAAATATGATAGATATATTTCAGTGAATAATAACAATACAATATCCCCATTTCTTTGAATCCTATATATTATTTCTCTTCCCCAACTTGTACTGCGTATAAAATATGATAGATATATTTCAGTGAATAATAACAGTACAATATCCCCATTTCTTTGAATCCTATATATTATTTCTCTTCCTCAACTTGTACTGCGTATAAAATATGATAGATATATTTCAGTGAATAATAACAATACAATATCCCCATTTCTTTGAATCCTATATATTATTTCTCTTCCCCAACTTGTACTGCGTATAAAATATGATAGATATATTTCAGTGAATAATAACAATACAATATCCCCATTCCTTTGAATCCTATATATTATTTCTCTTCCCCAACTTGTACTGTGTATAAAATACGATAGATATATTTCAGTGAATAATAACAGTACAATATCCCCATTCCTTTGAATCCTATATGTTATTTTTCTTCCCCAACTTTTACTGTATATAAAATATGATAGATATATTTCAATGAATAATAACAGTACAGTATCCCCATTCCTTCGAATCTTGTATATTATTTCTGTTGTTAACATCCCTGTTTTTCAACTAAGTCTGCAGCGATGGATAATGTATCAGTGAATAGTATTTCAGTCATAGCATACTCAGTGAGCGTTAAAACACATTGTTTGTTTAAAATTTAAGTTAAAAGAAAAATTAAATCATTCTAGGCATTTTGACAACATAACTCCCTCCCATTGTTTTTAGGTAGATTCGTTATAGGAACTCTACCTATTGCAATGGTTCTCATGACACGACTTTCGGAAAATTTCTGCAGATCTTCACCGATCATGACCCCTAGAACCCAAAACCACCGTTCGTTAAAAAGTTTATATATATATATATATATATATATATATATAATCTAAATCCAAATAAAACCAGTATACAAACATACAGAAATAAACAATAATTAAATCCTATATCAAATATTCATTATTAGAACAATACATCACTTTTAAATAAAATCTATTAAATTGAAATTACTAATGATACCATAAACAAAAATCAAGTTTAAACATATATGTCAAAAGTGAAAGAACACTGTTGTTATTAAAAATAATGAAATAGGCAATCCAAGTAAATGGAGTTTTCAACAATGAAAATAGCAGCTTGGCTGTGGACAAGCTTTAGCCAGGTTAAATTAATTTTTTTGTACAAACCATCCCTGTTACTATTGTTGTTGAAAAAACAGACAGGGTAACATACCCTAAAATGAAAGAATTTAGAAAGAAAAATCTTATACTAACCCTAACTATAAAGCATGAATATATATAAACGACTAAAATTCAGGATAGAATATGTAAATATCATTATATTGCACTAAAGACAGTAAATATATAATTATATTGCACTAAGATATTGCACTAAAGACAGTAAATATATAATTCAATAAATTACCCATATTTTACATTAAACATAAACTAATCTGTGTCTCCTCTTAAACTTACCAGAATTCATCTCTTTCAATATAGCCCGCCATGCATATTGACATCACTTGTTGCCACAACCAAAAATCTTACCAAGAATTAGCAGAATTGACTAAATAATATAATTAATTTCTGATATCATGAATTATTAAGATACCTATATTAAAATTCTCAAAAACACACTAAAAATTGCAATACATTTAGTTATCTAGAAAATATTAGAAAAAAGTTAAAAATGTCTATTAAAAAGGAATTTTTCACTTGAAAGATCCTGGCGCCATCTATGTAATAAAGTTGAAACGAATAAATCTATAGACAAATTTGAATAAAACTACACAATAAGAATAGAATGAGTGAGAACACTATCCCACTAACAAATAAATAAAAATATTCTTTTATAAACCAATATGAGAGATTTATTTTAAATGACCTAAATATTTCTTATCTATATATGCTCTTAGAAAACCTATAGGAAATCCATAATCCTGGGCAATGGAGTAAACATTTCTTATGTTTTTAATTCTAATATCAATGTCTGTTACTAAATTATTATTTCTAATTATATAATTTTTTACTAAATTCTTGAAGACAGAAATGCTAAGATTACTATTCCAGAAAGGGAATTTATTAATTTGAAAATTAAATGCATTTCTTTTATCAAAGATATCTGTTACTAATTTATTATCTATGATTTTAATATCTAGATCTAAAAATTCTGCAGCTAATTCATTGCCATTAGTTTTTATAAGTTTTAAATAATCAGGATAAAAGTCAATACGTGGCTTAATGCCAATTTCTTTATTGAATAGTATTAAATCATCTATATAACGGAATAATATACTATGGCTATAATTATTCAAATCTTTCTCATAGTAGTGAAGATAAATATTTGCTAAACTATTACTAGCTGGGCCTCCTTGAGGTAATCCTTTAATTTGATGGAAAATCTTATTATCAAAAAAGATATAATTTTCTTTTAGAACAAGATTAATAAGAATTTTAAAATTATTAATGTTAATATCTTTTCTAAGATCATAATCTTTATGTATATTTACCAGTGTATTAGTTAAATCATCAATATCTATACTATTAAATAAATCCTGGAAGTCAAAAGTATGTACACTAGTTATTTCTACATCTTTAATTACCTTTAATATCTCTACACTATTATTTACTATAATTGTATCTTTTTGCTTATTTAAATTCTCTATCACTGTCTGTATGTATTTTTGCAAGAGTTTACCTGATTTCGTAATATAAGTATTGCAACCATTAGTAACACTTCTAAATTTAAGAGGACTCTTGTGAAATTTTGGTGTAAGAAAGATGTGAGGATAAGCTTTTTTAATATAATTAATTCCCAATTTTTTATGGAAGGCTTGAATTCTATTAGAGATTTCTCTATCACCTAATTTTGTCTCTCTATAAATATCACTATTAATAATATGATCATTAAGTATTTTTTTGTAAAAATATTTACAAATTATAGCAAAATTACTGGGCACTTTGTCTATATAAACTACTACAAAATCTGTTTGCAATTCCCTAATATGTTTTTTAATATCAGGATATCTAATAAAATCCTTAGATTTAAAATTATAGTTAAAAAGATCTAATAATGTTTTATGTCTATATTCATTAAATGCCTCTAGAGGCAAACTATATTTTATTGCCATAGTCAATATAAATTGCTCAATATCTTTTTTAATTTGATTTTTAATAATTTCATTACTATTAGCTATAGCCATTCGATGCTTTGTACCTTTACTCATTAATTCTCTAAGTTTTTCATTTCTAACAATATTCAAATCTCCAGTAATTACATGTCCATGATCTTTATTCAGGAAATCATAATAATTTAAACACTTGCAATCATCACTCGTATTACTTTCTTTTATATTATTATAGTTAAAAATCATTCTGCCTAATTGTGTGTTATATTTAAATGCACGTTTAATTTTAATATTTTTTATAGGGGAGCAATTAATATGTTTATCTAATATAGCAGAAAATTTACATTTGTCATACTTTTTGTTCATAAAAAGGAAAGTACAATATTCAATGTCTTTCTTATTGGAAGTGTTATGTGATAAATTAAATTTTTTATAAATAAATTTGAAGATATCTCTAATCAAATCCCATCCATGTGAGTCTGTCTTATTATTCATAATTAATTCCCTGCTAGCTTTTATTTCTTTTTTATTTAATCCAAACATATATCGTTTAATCTTTTTTATATCAAAATCTTTATCAAAATTCTTACACAATACCAATAATTCTTCATTAATAATCTTAAGTTCCCTATTATCTCTCTTGTGTCTAGCTATACTAGATTTACCATGTCTTTTTTCTATATTAGAAGCTTCTACTTTATAAAAGTAATGAGATTCATTACCTTTTAAAACTTGCAGAATGTTTTTCCCAAAATACAATACATTAAGTCCATAAGGATATATAGTATTGTAGTATTCTATAAAAAAATTTTCCCACCATAATCTATTTTTTGTGTAAGGAACTATCTTAATGATGCTAATATCAACATTATTAAATCCATGTGCATGAAAATGTCCAATTTCTATTTTATTATGAATATTTTTGTAGTTTTCAAATTTTTTAGTGTCTGAACGGTGTTGATTAATTCTTATATTGATAGTATTAGAAGTTTGTCCTATATACTTGAAATTACAAATTTTACAATTCATCATATATATACAATTATAAGTTTTACAAAAAAGAAATTCAGAACTATTATCTAATTGAGCTACATTAATCATTGCACAAGTTTTACATCTCTTATTATTACAACTTTTGAATTTAAGATTCTCTAAATAATCAATCTTTTCATTATTATTCATTTGCTTCATATTACTATTGAACTGCAGTGTAGAATGTGAAAAAGGGGAAGCCAATTTCTTTTTATATTTATATTTTGAATTCCAAAAAATCCTGGTTTTATACTTTTTTGTATAATTATCACTAAATCCATTATCAAATCCCTCTATATTATCACCATAAATACCGCTCAAATCTATATAATTATTATTTTGTGAAGTATAACTATTATAATCATTTTGAAAATCATTTGTCGAATGATAGTCTGTATCAATATCATCACAAGAAAGTAGACTAAATTTGTTTCCAGTATCAAACTCGCAATAATCTCCAAATTTAGGCATGATAGTTGCAATATCTTTTTTGTCTTTTTCATATTTTATAATTTTTTTCTTTACTGCTCTATTTGCACACTCTCCCTCATTAGATTCTCCAGGTAACAGATCCATAAATACCAAAAATCAAATGCTAATTAATGATGAAACAATGGTAAAATTTTAACGATGATATACATACCATAATAATATAACACCGAGCAAAGACCTACAAAAATGTACACCTAATTGCCAGTCTCTAATTCTTTAAATCATATAACCTCATAAATAATTCTAAAAACGAAAGTAGCAGTACTTGCTGAATTGTGAAATTACACACATCCATATGAAAATATATATATATATATATGTATAACGCTTTTTCCCATGTTATCTTGTGAACACGATAACTGGAGTAATTTTGAGGTAAATTTAACCAGCTTGGGATATGTTGTAAGGTCAGTGAAAATCTCGGTCGAGTTCGTAGATGGGCTATCCAGCTCAAAGGGGGTGGAAATGGTGGGGGGTGGAAATTTTCATTTTCCCATAATTCCCTTGCGAATGAAGATAGAAAGAAAATTCAAATTAGGCGAATTATTGCCTTATCATAACAAACAATTTTTGTATTTACACTTTTTCGATAGGTACAAATTCTTAGAAGTTATGAGCTGAAAAGTGATTCTCCCACTCTTCCCCTCCTCTCCCCCTAACCTAAAGTACGTTTTAACCTATGCATGTTGCCCCTTGTTGGAAAGCTCTCGTCATTTGCAGTTTCTTCCACCCTCGTTCATTCTTGTAGCTCCAATACTTATGAGAATAGAGGGCAAAATGTTCTTTTCCTTTTATTATTAGTAGAGAAGTATATGCATAACGCTTTGGCCCGTGTTTTTTTGTAAACACGATAACTAGAGTAATCTTGATTAGATTTTAACTGGCGACGGATATGTTGTAAGGACGGTGAAAATCTCGGCCGAGTTCACAGACGGGCTAACCAACTCAAAGGGGGTGGAAATGGTGGGGGACTGAAAATTTCATATTCCCATAATTCCCTTACGATTCAAGATAGAAAGAAAATTCAAATTAGGCGAATTATTGCCTTATCACAACAAACAACTTTTGTATTGAAACTTTTTTGATAGCCACAATTTCTGAGAAGTTATGAGTTAAAAAGGCATTTTCAATCCCCTCCCCATCTTATCATTTTCCCATAGCTCTGTTACGAATAAAGATAGAAAAAAATTTCAATTAGGCGAATTATCACCTTATGATAACGAACAACTTTTATACTAAAAGTTTTTTGTCTGCTAGAATTGCTTATAAGTTATGAGCTGAAAAGCGATATTCAATACCCGCCCCCCCCCAATTTATCATTTCCCCATAGCTTCGTTAAGATTGAAGATAAAAAAAAATTCAATTAGGGGAATTATCACCTTATCATAACAAACTACTTTTATATTGAAAGTTTTTTGTCAGCAAGAATTACTTAGAAGTTATGAGTTCCCATAAACCGCATTCACTTTCACTTTTTATACGGTATAATATATAATTAATTTATAGTTAATATCTTTGTTAAATTTTGTTAATTATAACTGTTAATTGATATACCTGGCTTTGCTCCGGATTAAAATGTTTTCATGTTTAATATTTTCAATGTAAAAATTACTATTTTATAAATATTATAATACACAAATTCCTTTTCTGATCTAAAACGCTTTCAATTAAAATGAGAATATCAATTGAACCAGACGATTTTTAAAAACATCCGTTTTCTTCATACGTTATTATTTGTTATATAGGTACTTCAAATTTTGTTAACAATTACTAAAGTCAATGAAAGGTTTTAATGAATATTTTGAAACAATTAAATTAACTATTTAATTATTCATTAATTTAAAGCGTCAAAATAAATCAATAGCTGTCCCGACATAAATTGTTAAATCGTCTACTTTTAAAATTTTCTTTTAGCATTCTTCCTTCTGGAAATAGTTCTTCGTATTATTTTTGAGCAACAAGAATATTGTTACGAATTCAGTTTAAAATTAATTTTGAAAAAAATATTAAAATGAGAGAAACAAATTTATGGAAATGAAAGACATCACGGAAAAACGCCTTGCTTAATTTTTAATTAAGTGAAATTTTAAGCATCTTTTAGGCTTTGAAAAGTTGAAGGTGATCTTTCTCTTTTCTTAAATAAAAAGTTTGAAAAGTTTGATTGAAATCAGTCTAGTGGTTTAGGAGATGTGGAACATGCATACATAACCACAGTGACTTTTATTTAAATTAATATAATTATTAGATAATTATAAGATAAAGATTACTGGCATATAGTATGAGTCATGAAAAAGATTTTAGTGGAGTTTTGTAACAATTCATTTTTAACTTTAATTAAGTAAATAGTTAATTTTAATTAATCAAATAATTTTAATAGTTAATTTGATAATAGGTTTTTTGACAGAATACTTTAATTTGATATTTAACTAAACATGGCGGGACCATGATTTGTTTAATAAAATCAATATAAAGTAGCCAAAAGCGATAGATATTTAAATAAGAGTTTCCTTTATCCTTTTTACTATTGAAAAATATCTCCTTAACTTTAAAATTGCTTGGGATTTTCTGCCTGAGTATTTGGCTTTAACGGTCGATGGAGATTTAAATTTACTGTTCAAATTGGCTGCATTCATATCCTATGCTTTAAAAACACGCATTAAATTTGCCACACACTATGTTTAATAATTTTATTCTCTTATATGTTAAGAATTTAGTGACTATTATCTCTGTAACCAGGGAGTTCTCTAAATGAGCCCATTTTAGTAGTATTTAAGTGTTTCCATGTCATGTGATTTTACCATACGACAATTATATTGAAACCTAGATTAAATAAATTAATTTTTAAATCTAGAGTCTTTCTTCATTCGTGCCAAGAGTCAATTTCTTGTTACTGTTTCAGATAGGCTGGCTTAATGTTATCTAGGAGATATTTGCACTGCTGAGATGTTTATTTCTTTATGACTCCTACCTGTTGAATGATTATGTGTTCAGATATAAAAAAATTGACCAATGTACTGACAGATAAATCTATCATAACTTTTTGGAATGAAAAATGGTATGATAAAACCTTGATATAGCAAAAAATTAAATGACATGAAAACAGAATGACAGCGTAAATATTGCAATGTGTAGAAACAATAAAGTCATTGGCTATGTCTGTATTGATCAATATGTAATATTTCATGACTTTTGTAACATTAACGTAAAGGAATCTACCTTTGCCTTCAAGCTTGCCGAAAAGGGATTTTTTAAATTTACAAATATATTATACTAGCTGTTATGCCCGGCGTTGCTCGGGATTAAAATACTTTTATGTCTAATAATTTTAATGAAAATCTATTTTTCTATAGAAAATTTTAATGCATAAAAATTCCTTTACCGTCTGAAACGTTTTTTCTTCGAATTTCGTCCATACATAGTGAAGTATAAGAAGGTTTTTGAAGAATGTTTTGGGAAAGTTAATTAAAAAGTTAAATTTTCATTCATAAAAAGCGATAAAATAAACCAGGTCAATAGTTGTTCCCGATGTAAATTAGGAATCGTCTGCTTTTAAACTTTTCTTTACTATTCTTCCAGAATTTTTGTTTATACGTTCTAGCAACAGCTACAAATTGTGACTTTTGTACACAATTGAATTTTTTTAATCATTTAAATGAGAGCAACAATTTGAACGCAAATGAAATTTGTATCACTAAAAAGCTATTTTTAAAACTTTAATATAGCATTAAAATAGTTATTGCAACATAACACTTTCGAAATACATCACGGAAAAACTCAAAATCCTGCTTAATTTTTAATTAACTAAAGATTTAATTAACTTTTAGCCTTTTAATGTTGACAGTGAAATAAAAAGAAATTTGTTCAACGTCTCACCGTTGACTAGCAACGAAGTATCAATAAAAATGCTTTGTTTCAAAATCGTTTGCAAGTAATGAATTTCTTTTAAAAAGTTTAAAAATTCATAAAATTTAAAGGAAAAATTGCACGGAAATAAAATTGGTATCATTGAAAAGGAAAAGAATTAAAGCTTAAGATGGTATAAAAATATTTTTTGTCGGACTAATTGCTCCGAAGTTACGGCGGGAAAACGGTTTCGGTTAATTTCTAATTAACTGACTGTTTAATTAACTTTTGGACTTTGAAAAGTTCATAGGTTCTTCCCCTTGTCTTGAATAATAAGTGAGAAAAATTTGGTTGAAAACAGTCGATTGGTTTAGGAGGAGATGTGGAACATAGCCACATACCCACAATGACTTTTATTTATATTAAGATAAATCATTTATCTGACCCTCACTTTGGACAATTTAATCTTAGTATTCTATTTCAAAAACAGGAGAGCAAGACTAATACGGGCTGAAAATCAGATGACTTTAACAATACTCTTTTAAAGTACATTTTGAAGATAATTTTATGGCTGGAAGAACAAAACGAAAAAAATAAACTACTGGAAAAAATAATTATGTGCATCTTAGATAAGAATATAATCCTATTATAAACGCAAATATGAAGAAATAGCCAACAATAATTATAATTTGAAACATAAATCTATTATAAAGCAAATATATGTATAGCCTTTTCTCTATAGATTATTAAAACTTAAAATTTCTTATAAAACGATTTTCTCTTTCCTAGGTTTAATTTAAGTCTTTGTTATTTCAGATAATGGTGGGATAAACAAATATCTAGTTTTCGATGAAATATCGAAAACTCTTAAAAATATCCCTTGATTTCAAAATAACTAATTAAGTTAAATAATTTAGCTGCAAAGATTGCCGAAAGTAAGGACTTTTTACTTATATAATACTAGGGGCGTTTCCTCTTTCAAGCGTATCTATAGGCAAATCCCAAATAAAAAGAGATATGTTATGAAGAGAAATAAATGAAATTAATAAGTACGATTTCGGTTTTATTCATAGATGTTTATATAATCAAAATTCCAGCTCATTACTTAATCCATATTAATTTGAAATCGAAATATATGTCAAAAATCAATTTGAAAACAAAATGACTGAATAAATCATTCAAATAAAACCAATCAAAATTAAGCAGTATATTAACAATGAGATCGTGCTGCTATCTATGTGGGAGAAATATCAAAGACGTTTCATTTTAATGATTTATAAATTTCAGTTTATGATTTTAAAACGCAATAAAATTTTGGAAATCCAATAGCGTAACTTTTAAATTCTGTGAATTTTGAAAGAAATTATACCAAACACATATGTGTAATACATTTAAAATAATCCCAGTATAATTTGTTCCATTAAAACGTACCAAAGTTTGGCTTATCTTTTTATATATTGATAATAGATAATATTAGGAAGAAATCGGCAAAAGCTAAATTTAGCCAATAAACGTGAAAATTCTCTATGCTGCAGTAGCACGCAACGATAATTGGATTTTGATGGAGGAAGATTACTTCAAACGCCATCATCATATATAAAACACATACACTTTCCTGCTGTATGATTTAAATATTCATTAAAGAACGGCTTTACTAAATAAGACCGATCGTTAACTTAACGGTATTTCACATATTTTTTGCAAATAGCAAGAAAATATAATAAAGTTCCTTGTACTGTATCTGCATTAAGCTGGAAAAATTAAACTGCTATTTTTAAATGTAAAGACTAAATTTTACAATGCCAAAAATGTGAATAATAAGGGTTTAAAAAGCCTTTAAAAAAGGCGAATAAAATGAAATTTACGATCTGAGAGAAATGAAATATGGTCAGATTTATAACTGACTGCTTTTGTCAGTTATAAATTTGACCATATTTATCGTTGACCATATAAATTCGACAGTTTTATAAGATATTTTGCTTTTCACAAAATGGATGAAATTTTGGAACGGGCCATTTAATAATACCGGGTGCGTCGTCAATTCGTGCAAACTTCAAAAATTCATAATAAAAGAAGTAATGCTCGGAAAAAATTTCGGTTTGCGCGAATATGATCAGAGGGACATTGGATTTTTTTTCCATGTATAAAAAATAAAAAAAAAAAATCAGTATTCCATTTAATGAAATAGTGCTTTTCTGCGTCTTCAGTCCTTTCTCCGTGCGAAACTTTCGCAATGCAATAGTTGTGGATTCACCATTCTTTTAGAAAAGTTGAACCACCAACGTTCGACCTGGTAACGATAACATGCTACCGGGATCGAATGACGAATCCATTTCTAGCCAGGTGTTTTATTGCTAGCCTGATTTGCATAATACGTCACAGCATGACGTGTGAGCGCCCTCTTTCGGTTACTTTTGGAATCATTTTTTTTAAATAGAAAAAAAATCCAATGTCCCTCTGATCATATTCGCGCAATCCGAAATTTTTTCCGAGCATTACTTCTTTTATTATGAATTTTTGAAGTTTGCACGAATTTATGACGCAGCCGGTATAATGCATACAAGAGAGTAAAATAGTTAGATATTGAGCAGTTTTACTAGAAACAATTGGAACTGCAAAATGCACGCAAGACAAAGAAACTGTTATTTACGTAGCACTCTGAGCTAAATAAGAGAGCAAACAAAAATGCTATAAGCGCAAACACACAAAATTACAAAATATGTATTATTGAAATAAACGCAACAGTATATTGAAACAGGATTTTGAAAACACTTTTATTTAACTTGACTTGTTTTATGTTCGCAAAATGGAATTTCATAATAGATTTTTCACTCACTTTAGGAAGTATTAAGAGTTTCGAAATTTCGAACACTTGCGCGTTTTCGACGACAATACACTATTTTAATAATTTCAGAACTTAAGTATCAATTAATCGATTAATTTAAATAAATTCTGATTCCTTACGAGTGATGCCACGTGATGGTGAATTTCAGAAAACTCTATCCTGTTAAAATTTGAAGGTAAACAAACATATGTATCTATGTCCTTCTATCTTCTCACGAACCACTGAATCCTGAAACTATCCGTAAGTACCAAAAGATGGAAAATAATCCAAGGAATCCATTTCGACTATTTAAAATCCGAAATTGTAATTGGTTAAAAAGATATTACTTAAAAACGTCAAAATGAATGAATTGACGTGCTGCCATCTATTGGCAGCATGGTGAATTCATTCACGGCGGATTCTTTTTTCCCTATTATTAGTTTTCGCATCCGGTGTTGCATTTTTATTTGCTCGTATACGAAGTATACAAAGAGAAGGTATTGTAATCGTCAAAAAATTCGAACTCGAAATTTTGACGAATCTCCACGTTTTAGACCTTCATGAGTCCAAAACACACAATTTTGGAATTATGTCTGTGTGTCTGTGAACACGATAACTCGAAAACTATTAGAGCTATGGGGATGAAATTTGGTATGTGGTCTTTAAACATAATTTGTAGGTTTCTATCAACTTTTGGACAAAATCCGTCAACGGGAAGTCTGTCTGTATGTATGTCCGAAGTCATGTGAACACTATAACTCAAAAACTTGAATAGCTATATGGATAAAATTTGGTACACAGTTTTATCGTCATGAATGTAGGTCTGTATAAAATTTTGGGCCAAATCCGTCAACGGGCTGACTGTCTGTCTGTCTGTACAATCTCATACTTTTTTCCTTTTGAAACGAACTCCATGCGCATGCCTACTGGTAGCAATGCCTGTGCACGTGGTAGGATTACGCCACTTTGTCCTTGAGACGGTAAGAGTAGAAAATCGGTTCGCGTTTAATCGCACGCATCTCTTTGATTCTTGACGTAAATATTTCAGAATCACTTTAATCTACAATGAAAAACCTTCTGATAGTCATTGGATTCTGGATTAGAGTAGGTCCGAATTTTTTTTATCCACGCGGGGGGAAGGGAAACAGTACCTTTTTGGGAAAGTATACGAGAACGTTTAGGGGAGACCACTCCCGCTGGTTTGAATAATTGTCACAGCGCATTATGACCATGTATATAGTTTAGTACATACCAAATTCTTGAGGAAATTTCAAGTCGGAAATAAAATATCTGTTTTGCACGAAATACTTTGCAATGTTAATTCAAAATTATTATTCTTTTGAGTTTAAAACAGGAAAAAACAATTGCTATGTCATGCTATCGTGTGTTCCTACAAATACTATTCTACAAATAACAAGCAAATTCGTCAAAAGATAAAATCCATTTATGTGGGCCACCAGCCGAGTACCTGTAGGTGGCGCTGCCATCACCAGTGACGTCAGAGCATCAAGCTGCCTAGAACAGAAGACCAGATGGAACGCGGTACGAACGTTGGTTTTTTTTTTCGCGAGGTGAAACGACGGTTTGAACGACGACATACGTTGCTAATGAGAGCCATCCTTATCATATGACGGTCTAAAACTACTTTAATTGCACATAGCTGTAAATATTGCTCAGTATAATAATGTAACTTCCTAATGACAATATAATACTTTAGTTTGGAGAACTGTGTATTCATTTATAGAACCAATCACTAAGCCTAATGTTGATCGCCCATATTAATAATAGATGAACGCTGATGGCTCTTTTATGGATATTGACTGTAAATAATACATATTACATGTTTATTATGCAAATTATTATAATTTGCTTTTAACCTGGCTAAGTTCTAAAATATTTGGCGAGACTTAAGAACATGGTGCGGTCCGCCAAGTTGAATTTTTTTCCCTCGCCAAATTGGTTTCTCGCCAAATGTGATAACCTTCTTCATTTTGTTGGCAATCCTAAAACTTTGCCAGAATTTGAGAAAATTCATGCTAAATTTCATACAATTTTATGTACTATTTGCAATTTTATGTACTAGTTACATTTTTTGCCATGGCTGTCATTAGAATCGCCGCCATCTTGAAACCATCCAAGATGGCGGAAATTTGGCGACTTTTTGGATAAGATATTAACTATAAATTAATAAGTAAAACTTAATTAAAAACTATTGTCATCGTATTTTGTTTAAATCTTCTGTTTCTTATTTATAATTTTTACATATTAATTTATATTTCTATTAATAATCATATATTTGAGGAAAATTCACGAATAGAATAATACAAAAGTGAAGAAAGAAAATGCAATTTAAAAGTTTTGCGCAAATATTTCGAAAAAAAAAATAAGTTAAACGATTGTTGCACATACAAAAGATTTAGTAACAGTAAAAAATAAATTTCCTTTTATATTATACTATCAATGATAAATTTCCTTTTACGTAAAATTATCGTTTATATTAAACAAGCTATTTCTAAAGGTTTTAATCGCTTGGGAAAAAGAGCTCATGAAAATCTCAACATGGTTATAGATGTATCGCCATTTTTCTATTTTCAGTTGAAAGTATAGGAAATTGAGTGGTATCAAAAGGATTTTATTTTAAGTACAAAGCCTTTCGATGAAAGAAGATCCCTTCTCATTATTCTTATTTTGCATAATATGTGAGTTTTTCATAAAGACCATTTATGTTATGAATCGGCGGTATACGAAAACTGGAAAAGAATTATTTTGGAAAATTGTAACACAAGGCTTCACGTGCAAGAGAACGTAAACAATTTCAGTAATGAGCTCTGAAAAATAGGGTTTCAGTCTCTTAAAACATAAAATTCGATTTTTCTTACTTTAATGTAGCTTCCTTTGTTGCTCTTCAAACGCTTATTTTAAGAAAGGGGAAAGAGAAGATTATATTCTTACCATCTTTTTTTGCCCAGTTTGTTTAAAACGTTATTAGGAAAGGAAGTAATATGTTTCGTATACATTAAGATTATTGATGCAGCTGACAAACAGATACATTTTAAGATTTTTCATTATCTTAACTCTTTAAAGGACCATTTTTTTCTAGTAGTGTTATAATAAAATAGCTTTGGTATTGAGATTAATTTAAGAAAATAAATTCAATTAACTCATTGGATGGCATTAATTATTTCGTTAATTAATTCTATTAATTAACAATTAATTACCAAGCCAAGACACGTCGTTATGAGGTTGTTGGTTAGTTTTTCTGCGTGTGCGTATGCGAATTCGATAACTCAACCAGCGGGAGTGGTCTCCCCTAAACTTTCTCGTATACTTTCTAAGTGGAGATTCGTCAAAATCTCGAGTTGGAATTTTTTTGACGATTACAATACTTTCTCTCTGCATACTTCGAATACGAGAAAGTGAAACAAACAAACCTGAAATCAAATATCAATTGCCACGTTTCAAAAACATATTATTTTGAAGCAGGCGCGATAAAATATGCAATGCAATGAATATTAAAGCGAAAATTCTGCTTTGGAACTGAATTCCCAAGGAAACAATTTATACTGCCACAACCGTAACAATTGCAAAAGCGCGTAAATAAAAGATTTGCTGAAATAATGAGATCGGTTTGAATTTTTTTTACAACAATAAAAAAATTGTTACAATTTATGTTTGAAAACATTATTTATTGTTGTAAATAAAATTTACAACAATAACAGATTGCTACCAGTACTTTGCGCATAAGAATCGGATTAAAAGAAATTGAATATGCAATTTGAACGTCTCTTTTGGACGGATTTGGCCCAAAATTTTATACGGACCTACATTCATGACGATAAAACTCTGTACCAAATTTTATCCATCTAGCTATTCAAGTTTTTGAGTTATAGCGTTCACATGACCGCGGACATACAGATAGACAGACTTCCCGTCGACGGAATTTGTCCAAAATTTGATAGAAACCTACAAATTATGTTTAAAGACCACATTCCAAATTTCATCCCCGTAGCTCTAATAGTTTTCGAGTTATCGTGTTCACAGACAGACGCGATTCCAAAATTGTGTTTTTCGGACTCAGGGAGGTCTAAAACGTAGAGATTCGTCAAAATCTCGAGTTCGAATCTTTTGACGATTACAATACTTTCTCTTTGTATACTTCGTATACGAGAAAGTAAAAACTAATTAAATGTAATTTTGTATGTAATCTTGACATCAGTATTGCGACAGAACGAACTCCAAAATGCATACTTTCTCTTTACTACTTACTTACTTTTCATCTTTTAATGATTCTACATACTAAAAAATCTCCAAGTTTAAAATTTGAGGCAAATTGGTTCAAAATAACCGGTAATACCTACAAGTAAAATGATTAAGGCGCTGTTTCCATACAAGCACATATGCATGTAAACGTACAAAATAATCACTCTGTTAAAACTTTTTACTTTCTCGTATACGAAGAGAAAGTATTGTAATCGTCAAAAAATTCGAACTCGAGATTTTGACGAATCTCCACGTTTTAGACCTCCCCGAGTCCGAAAAACACAATTTGGGAATTATGTCTGTCTGTCTGTGAACACGATAACTCGAAAACTATTAGAGCTACGGGGATGAAATTTGGTATGTGGTCTTTAAACATAATTTGTAGGTTTCTATCAACTTTTGGACAAAATCCGTCTACGGGAAGTCTGTCTTTCTGTCTGTCCGCGTTCATGTGAACACTATAACTCAAAAACTTGAATAGCTAGATGGATAACATTTGGTACACAGTTTTATCATCATGAATGTAGGTCCGTATCAAAGTTTGGATCAAATCTGTTTAAGGGATGACTGTCTGTCGAACTGTATAATCCCATAATTGTAAAAATTATATGTCCTAAACCCTTTGGCTTAGATAAATAAAAATTGGTATGGTGGTAGCTAACATTAATTACAGATCTGTGCCCAAATTTCGTTTCAATCAGTTAAGAAAAAGGCGTTCAAAATGCATAATTAATTTTTCTAATCCGATTCACCATACGCATGCGTGTAGCAACCTCTGTACACGCGGAAGGATTACGTCACTACTGGAAGCGATCTCTGCTCATGCGCAAGCTATTCAGTGATAACGAACGAAGCTATTTTCTCCCAGGCCGGGCGTAAAAGACTTGCGCAGTAGTCTACTTTACTTTTTGCGCACGGTCCCGTTTTCTCCTGCTTTCTCCTCCGCACGCGGAGCTTGCATTGCTAGAGTTTGATTGAAAATAAACATTGTTAAGTTTTAATATATACGCATCTCTTTGAATATGATTCTTCACCTAAATATTTTTCTGGGTTTGAGTAGGTTCGAATTTTTTATCCACGCAGGGGGAAGGGAAATGCCAAACGTTTGAGAAGTATACGAGAAAGTTTAGGGGAGGCCACTCCCGCTGATTCTTTTGACGTGAACGCGTCTTTCCGCACCTTACAGCGATAGTCGATCGAACTTTCTTGAGTGACAAAATACCGTCAGATTTGAATCGCTAAGAACTACGAGACTAATAAGGCGAAAAGACTGGTTGACCCCCACAACGGAGAGATCACATGCGTAAGAGTTAATCGCATAGTATTTGTTTTGCATTGGACGTCATCGTACCAGTGTGGGCGCATGCGCGTGATTGTTATGAATTAGTTTTATGTAAGGTTATTAATAAGTGTAGCGTGGAAACGCGTTTAGCTAGGAGGTGGATTCTGGTGTCATTTTAAAGAGCTTCAGGAGTATTACTAGGACCCAAAGTGAGACAATAAAAATATTGATCAGAATATAAGTAAAAATCTGTATTAAATTGAAAATTTCAAACTCCACATGTTTTTTGATTATAACATGCAGAGTTTTCTTTCGAATTGTACGGAACTTGTAGAATACTTGACAATACGTAAAAGAAACATTGTATTAAAATTTTAATATTACGGGGAATATGAGCATTTGTAGTAAATAATGTTTTACAGCTCATACGCGAAATGTAGTTTTATATACTGTCAACAGATGGCGCCATCAAAAGCTACTCTAAATAGAACATAAGAAAGACGCAGTTCGGGACCGCGTCGTAGATTTTTCGTGAAAACGTCGGGATAAAATCTTAAAACAAGTGTTTGGTATTAATATGCAATTTAATTATCAATCTCTTTAATACAATATTGACACAGAGTAGTATAATGGTTACAGAATTGATAAATCACAAGGTTATTTCATGTAGCAAGGGTCTGTGGTAGCTTGTGATTTATCTATTCTGTAACCATTATACTACTCTGTGTCAATATTGTATTAAAGAGATTGATAATTAAATTGCCTATTAACACGAAACACTTCTTTAATGATTTTTTCCCGAAGTTTCCACAAAAAATCTACGACTCGGACCCGAACTGCGCCCTTCTTATGTTTTTTTTTCAAGTTTTCATTTCAGCCGTTAATACGGTCTTTTTTTTTTAACTAAAAACCGTATCTCGCATTTTAGAAAAGTGCTTCTTCCCATTGGGAATTGGATACATATCTATAGTTGAGATATAAAAATCTCATGTCGAATATCTTATAACGCTTGCTGCATTTTTTAGATATCATGTTCATGTATCCACAGACAGACATGATTCCGAATTTGGGTTTTAGCAGAAATGTTCGGAACATGGGCACGCATGAAAATCTGGAGGACAAATTTTTTAACGGTCACAATATTTTTTCTATTTCCACTTCGCATAAGAGGACGTAACCAGAGGGAGTGTTCTCCCCTAAACTTTCTCGTATCCCTCCCCAAAAAGGTGCTGTTTTCCCTCCCCCCGCGTGGATAAAAAAATTGGAACCTATTGTAACCCAGGATCCAATGACTATCAGAAAATATTTAGGTAAAGAATCAAATTCACAGATGCGTTCCGATTTAAATGCGCACCGATTTCTACTCTTGCTGGCTCAAGGACAAAGTCACGTAATCCTCCCGCGTGCACAGATTCCTACCAGTACGCATGCGCTTGGAGAATAGGATTAAAAAAGCGCCAAGCAGGAGTCAATAAATATCGTGCACAGAAGATTGCGTCCAGTTCGCATGCGCGTGGAGATAGCAGATTCGTTGGAGATGCGATTATACAGACTGACAGACAGTCAACCCTTTGACGGATTTGGCCCAAAATTTTATACGGACCTAAATTGATGACGATAAAACCATGTACCAAATTTTATCCATCTAGCTATTCAAGTTTTTGAGTTATAGTGTTGGCATGACTGCGGACAGACAGACGGACAGACTTCCCGTTGACGGATTTTGTCCAAAATTTGATAGATACCTATGTTTAAAGACCAGATACCAAATTTCATCCCCGTTGCTCTAATAGTTTTCGAGTTATCGTGTTCACAGACAGACAGACATAATTCCAAAATTGTGTTTTTCGGACTCAGGGAGGTCTAAAACGCGGAGATTCGTCAAAATCTCGAGTTCGAATTTTTTGACGATAACAATACTTTCTCTTTGTATACTTCGTAGACGAGAAAGTAAAAACAGTATGACGAAAAAGAAACGCACGTTTTTGTTTCGTTTAACAGGGCAGTAATCCCTCAGTAATTGCATTTTCCATGATGCTGTCTTTTTATGACTTTCTGACGACTTTGCAGAGTTGGAGCGTGGAAATAAACTCGGGAATAAATGATTAAAGCAAAGGGTAGAAGAATTTCGTTTCGGTCTTTGAAATAAAACAGCCAGTGTCTATAATAAGAAAATTTTATTTAAAGGCAATTTTTATCCGCTAAAGAAATAAAGAAATCTACATTGATTTATTCTTAAATCTAACCTGGAATGCAAACTACTGAAGAAAACAGCCAATGTATTTAATTTGGCTTTAGAAAGCCAACGTTTATGTCCTTATATTTCCTCCCGCAAAAGAATTTTGATAACAAACAATTTATTGGGAAATACAGTGTGTCCACGTTTATCGTGCACAATAGCTAATTTCTAAACCGTTAGAGATAGAGATATAGTTTCAATTGAAACCAGTGGGAGTGGCCTCCCCTAAACTTTCTCGTATACTGTTCAAAAATTTGTCATTTCCCATCCCCTTGCGTGGATAAAAGAAATCGAACCTACTGTAATCCAGAATGCAACGAATATCAGAAGGTTTTTCATTGCAGATTATAGTGATTGTAAAATATTTAAGTCAAGAATCATATAAAAAGAGATGCCTCTGTATTAAAACTTAGCAATATTTTTTTCCTTCACACTCCAGCAAGATACGCTATTATACGAGAGAGCGAAAACAAGACAGGAGATAAAACATCTATCACAAACTCCGTCTCAAGGACAAACTGACGTAATCCTCCCGATTGGTACCAGAGACTGCTAAGGACGCATGCGCATGGAGATCGGTTTTGAAACGAATGCTTAACAAGTATGCGATTATACAGACCGACAGACAGTCAACCCGTTGACGGATTTGGCCCAAAATTTCATACGGACCTACATTCAGGTTGATAAAGCTGTGAACAAAATTTTATTCATCTAGGTATTCAAGTTTTTGAGTTATAGTGCTCACATAAACGTAGACAGACGGACTTCCCGTAGACGGATTTTGTCCAAAATTTAATAGAAACCTACAAATTATGTGTCAAGATCACATACCAAATTTTATCCCCATAGCTCTAAAAGTTTTCGAGTTATCGTGTTCACAGACAGAGAGACATAATTCCAAAATTGCATTTTTCGGACTTGGGGAGGTCTAAAACGTGGAGATTCGTCGAAATCTCGAGTTCGAATTTTTTGACGATTACAATACTTTCTCTTTGTATAATACTTCGTATACGAGAAAGTAAAAATGCTTTGAATGAAGGGAAGAATTATAATACACTGAAGAGCCAAAATAACTGGTACATCTGCCTAATATCGTGCAGTCATCAAGGGTACACGAGTGGGCCTTCGGCTCCGAAAGCCCATATCGATGATGTTTCATTGAATGGTTCGCACGCTGACACTTGTTGATGGCCCGGCATTGAAATCTGCAGCAATTTGCGGAAAGGTTGCACGTCTGTCGCGTTTAATGATTCTCGTCCGTCCCGTTCTTGAATGATCTTTTTCCGGCCGCAGCGATGTCGTAGATTTGATGTTTTACCGGATTCCCGATATTCACGGTACATTCGTGAAATGGCCGTACGTGAAAATACAAATTCCATCGCTACCTCGGAGATGCTATGTCTCATCTCTCGTGCGCCGACTTTAACACCACGTTCAAACTCGCTTAAATCTTGATAACCTGCCATTGTAGCAGCAGTAACCGATCTAACAACTGTGCCAGACACTTGTTGTCTTATATAGGCGTTGCCGACCGCAGCGCCGTACTCTGATTGGTTCCATTTCTCTTTATTTGCATACGCATGCCTGTACCAGTTTTTTTGGCTCTTCAGTGTATATGTTTTTTGAGTCACTAAATATATTTCTGAAAAAAATACGAATTCTAACTTTTTATACGGTCCCCCGGTCCTAGCAATCATATTTAATACAATATTTTTGACACTCTAACATCTTAAACAAAAAAAAGTCACACTCTTCTGCGACTAAAACTGACCGAGATATAGAGCTGCGAATATCACTGACTTAGACCGCTTTACACCATTTCAATAGCCGTCTCGAAGACGATCCACCAATCGATGCACAGTACTTGCTCGACGAGGCCGCTGATTGGTTAAAAATTATGAAATCCGAAGCTCCATAACTCGCTCAGTTTTAGTCGCAGAAGAGTGAGACTTAGTTTAAAATATTAGAGTGTCAAAAAACTTTTACTAAATATGACTGGTAGGACCAAGGGACCGTATAAAAAGTTAGAATTCGTGACTTTTTCAGGAATATATTTATTCACACAAAACACATATATTATAACACATATATTATTCAAAGCATTTTTTCAGGAATATATTTATTCACACAAAACACATATATTATAA
>BGPR01000388.1:0-33189 GCA_013235015.1 Araneus ventricosus | reverse complement strand
ATATTTCATAAGTCGTTATTATAATCATTATGAAATTAACCGTTTCATTGACAATTAAGTTTTGAAAATATTTAAATATTGTATTGTCGTCAGAAATCATCATTAGTCTTTAGTCTTTATTATATTTCATAAGTCGTTATTATAATCATTTTGAAATTAACCGATTCATTGACAATTAAGCTTTGAAAATAATGAAATATTGTATTATCGTCAGAAATACGAAACCGTACAAAATGTTATAACTCTAGCACATGATGAAGACAAAAATCTGTCTTTACAAACATGATTAGTTTAGTTACATTAACGTCCCATTTTGAAGTAGCACGAGGATTATTTCGGGACGGACCTCGTAATTTTGAACCGCGGTCAGTTGACGAGGACAGCGCCTGAGCTGGCAGACCCCTCTCCTGGCTTCTACACCACACCAGCGAGAGGACGCTTCGCTCCCTACGTATGATTTAGCGTGCAACAGGCCCCGTGCACGGCGGATCTTCGGTGAAATCGGGTTTCGAGCCTGGAGCCCTCCGACCTCGAAGCCGAGACTTTACTACTAAGCCATCGCGGCCCTCTTTACAAACATGAAACATTATTAAATAAGAATGTATAAAAAAAAGGAACTTTTCTTTCTTTTTATCTGCTCGTGGTGTATAAATCTTTCTTCAATGTAAATCATCACCTCTGCAATTAGCTTTTTCAATCATTTAATTTTTTTTATTAGAAAAGAGCTTAAGGTTCTCTGTAACTTATTATTAACCCTTTCCTGCACAATACATTAAATGTTTTTAAATATGATGAAGAAACATCATGAATGGGCTTAGTTTATTGTTTAGACATAGAATTTACATAAAAACCCCGCCTCTTTCTGAGGAGGGGTCGTTGTCCCTCTTTGGGGGACACTCCCTCATACAAGGACCCCGTTTGACACAGCCATCTTGATACGCTCAAAAATTAATGTTGAATCTTTCACAAAATCATAAATTAAAACTTCAAAAACATTGGAGGAAAATTGTCGAGCAAATTTGCTAAGATTGTAAAAGCCAAGAACTTAAGAAAATTCCTATCTCTGAGTTAAGAAATTTGGGCGTTTTAAATCTATAATTTCTCCGAAATGAGAGCGAAATTTCATTGTGCTGCCATCTACATTCTAAAAGAAAAACTATCAGCTGCCTTTTCCTGCAATTTTCCGGGTTTCAAATTGGAAACGGATTTTTTTCAGAAAATGTTAAAGTCCGTGTCCTCTTTTGCGACCACTGTGCCGGAAAAGGTTAACCTGTTCAGTTGCTGTAATGGCAACAGGAACGGGGACACGGGGCGGCGTTCTGTCTGTAGCTTATTATGACGTTCCTCTTTTAAGCCTCTAGTGACTAGCATTTAACTTATAGTCCTGGATCGAACTGAAAGTTAATTTTTTTATATTTAAATAAGATTATAATATTTAATTTAGAATTCGCAGAATTTTAAAAGATTGTATTTTTTGAAAACTTTTTGATCCAAATCGGATCATTTCGTTTTCATTTTACTTTTTAAAATATTTTATTTGTATCTTTATTCTCGCCATTTCATCCATATTTCTTCTTTTTATGTTCATATTTCCATTATATATATATATATATATGTGTGTGTGTGTAATAATCTCACTTAATTTTATTTCAAATTCTAATGTTATATATTTTAAAGTCTTAATGTATTCTAAAATCACTTTTCTAAAACTCCAGTTTCGTTCTTTTCCCGCTCTGGAGGTTTATTAAATCTCTCGTTTTGACATATTTATTACCAAAAGAATATTTTAATCGTTTCCACGCGCACACAACTCGCGAAATCAGCGACTTATTGCCGCCATCCATTTTCCCTAAAACACTTACGTATTTTACTAAAAATAGCTATTATTCCCTTCACTTTGATCACATGTCTATCTGTTAAATCCCTACCTGAGAAAAAGCAGGGATTTCCTATACACTTTTGGCTTAAAACTTAAACGAAGATGTACGTACATTTCGTCATTCTCCCATAATAAAATGAAATTAGAATTACTCGGCCTGCTGTTTTTGTGATTTAACGACTACAATTACGAATACATTTTATATATATATATAAATATATATTTGTTTGTTTCTGTATGATCATATAATAAGTTATATTTAGATTTATATCAATATATATACATATATATATATGAAAGATCAGGCTTTAAAAAAGGTGAAAGGCAGTCCATTTTCATCATGGAAGAGACGATATTTGTTTAAATCTTCTTTTATTGAGGCATCAGGCGTTATTCTTCATAGGTAAAGCACTTAATTTTTACGTAGCTCCATGACCAGTATTTAGAAGTTTACGCCCGAGCGGCGCATTGTTGTTGAAAGCTTACATGCTGGCGTGAAAAAGGGCAGAAAAGAGTGCGCAGAACGCTTAAGTACCCAGGAAAGGGAATTCCCCTTGAGAAACTCGTGATTTGCAAAGAAAGTTGTAGTGCGTTAATTATGATGAAAGTGGAAGTATTTAAAATGAGGTATCGTTAAGATTATTTAGGAAAGTTAAAAAATTAAAATATCTCATATATATATAATTAATACATAAGTAAATCATCTAATTATCTTTTTGTGTTCCATTTGTATGATTATTGATAAGGTAACATTATTTTATTTTGAATTTTAATTATTAGTTTAATAAGTGTATATATTGAAAATGTTCCTTGAGTCATGATTGTTTGTAAAATATTTAATTATATATATATATATAAATTAATTCGTGGTTGCAGTCCTTAAGAAAGGAACAGGCCGAGTTATTAACTATTTTTTATTTATTATGGGAGAGTGGCGGAATATACGTACATCTCGTATGAAAGTTTCAAGACAAAAGAGAACAAAAAATCCCTGCGTTCTCTCAGATAGGGAATTAACATATAGACACGTGACCAAAGTGAAGGGAATATTAGCTATTTTTAGTAAATTACGTAAGTGTTTTAGGGAACAGTATGGCGCCAGCAAGTCGCTGATTTCGCGATTTATGGCGCGTGGAAGCGATTAAAACACACACACACACACACACACACACACACACACACACACACACACACACACACACACACACACACACACACACATATATATATATATATATATATATATGACCTGGGTTGGACCAGCTTAATATGACTGCTGACTTAACTGATAACATTTTCTTTTAGGAGCAGGTCAAAAAGCAGATTTTTCTTTGTTTGTAAGTGGGGGGGGGGGGCCGGGAGGATTTTCAATTTAAAAAAAACCATTATAAGAGTCTAACTATACTGCTATCTTCTCCCAGAATGAAAGCAGTCTCTCCCGCTTGTGGGCTAAAATAAAATTTCTTCAGCAATATTTATAAATAAAACGCTTTTACTCGAGTCATCCTCTTCAAAAATGCCTTGAAAAGTTGCCTTGAAAGCAGTCTAAAAATGCCTTGAAAGCAGTCTAATTTTAAACTGCGGAACAAAATCGACGTCTTCTCACTTTATCATTTGCTAAAACGTATCTCTAAATATGTTCTTTCTGAAATCTTGTTCTTTTATAATAATTACTAGAAGTCTCCGCACGGCGTTGCCCGTGAAATCAGGAATTCAACAAAATGGAAAAAAAACCCGCCCACAATGACATGAAAAAGTTCTGAAAACAAAACAGAAGATACACATTATTTGATTTTTCCACTATTTTTCTTCGCGATAATGATATTTGAACTGCAGAAAAACAATAGAGAGTATGTTAATCCAAAACAATATTAAAAAATTGTAACGTGAAAATGATTATTATACAGCAAGTAAAATATGCGAGACATAAACGCGTTAAGACACTGCCGAAAATAATAATCGAAGTCATTCAGTTGAAGGTTATGACGTATCCTGCGCTCTGCACCGTCAGCCAATGAAAATTGTCGGCAATGTTCCGGAGAAGTGTCGCGGGAGGAAACTCGCTAGAGGCAAAATATCTTTCAATTCACCAGGAAAAAATTAGTTAAAAAGAAAACGGGAAAAGGTATTTTAATCGTTCTTGTTTTAAATCCGACAGAACCGTTGCAGTTATAAGCCGAAAAAAAATTGAAAATAATAGTGTTATTAGAAAGTTGGATGCACAAAATTTAAAAACAAAAATAAAATTTCGATGGCAAAACTGACTATTTTTAAAAAATTCCTCAAAATTCAGTAAATTAAGTTTGAAGCTCAAAACAAACTTCATTAGAACGAAAATGGTTTGTTCTATCCGATGGTGCATTGATTGTTTTTCAATGATAGTTAGTAAAGATACTACAGCCGTAAACGTGCCAAAAATGACCCAAAACAACACAAAACATTAAATAAAAAATTTTCTAGATTGAATTTTAAAATTCCGGCTTCGAGGTGCATTGAGTCACCTTTACGGATACCTGTGTGCCAAATTTCATGGTTGTCAGTGCGATAGACTTGTCTGGACATCGCGGACACACACATAAACATTGCCTTTTTTAAGTATAGATTTCAAGTAATATAAAAATGCGATAAATGTGTGCTCCCCATACCTTTTGGAAAAATGGATCTATCCGTTCACGCAAATTGTTTCTTTCTTTTTAAGCGTCAGGGTCCGACGTCATAATATATGCAAAAAGCTTTTTATTGGTTGTGACGTCGAGCACGAATATATACTCAAGTCCCATGTGTTTTGTATTTCCGGAGATGAGATTTGAATATCCCTTGATAGATGGATGGTTGTTTTTCTGGCAAATCTAACGTTGTTTTTAGTTTTTAAACGCTTTTACTAAGTTCGAAATGTTTCACGTTTGTATGTAAGGTTGGAATTTTGTGATCGATTTTTCACTCACTTCTTAATGCACTAGAGCTGAAATTTTGCATATTTATTGGGTCTTGATGGCAATGCAATATTTTAATAATTTTAGAGCTCTCAATTATCAATTTAAAAAAAAAAAATTCGCAAAATTACGGTAGGTCTCAGTGGCGCCATCTACAGTATTTTTTGTGAACAAAAATACTTTAGACAGTAATTGAAATGTTTCAATAAAAATAAAAATAAGTATATCCTATTATAGATCTTTTTAAAGAAATAATTGCTGGAATTAATTGAAGAAAAATGGATTTAAGTTCGAAATAGTTTTTGTAAGGTCAAAATTTTGTGACCGTTTTTTTTTGGTCACTTCTTAATGCACTAATGTTCTGAAATTAGGTTTCTGGTTTAGGGTTTATTAGGTTTTAGTTTGGTTAGGTTTTAAGTTTTTCTGGTTAGGTTTAGATTTAAGTTCTAAATATTTTTTGTAAGGTTATAATTTTGTGATCGATATTTCGCTAACTTCTTAATGCACTAGAGTTCTGAAATTTTGAATATTAGTTGGGTCTTGATGACAATGCAATATTTCAGTAATTTTAGAGCTCTTTTCAATAAAATAATTGTTGGAATTAGTTCATAAAAAATTAATTCAAAAATCCCAAAATATTTATAATGCTGAATTATGACATAAATCAAAGACTAAAAACTAGGAAATAATAAATATAAAAACTTTAAAAAACCTCTTTTAACAATATATTAAAAAAGAAAAGAAATAATTTTTTCTCAAAAATCTGGAGGTCAAAACAAAAATCGTAAAAGCGTGAGGTGCTGAAAACAATAGGAGAAAGATGTAAAACCAGCACCTCAACGCTTTTACGATTTTTATTTTGACCTCCAGATTTTTGAGAAAAAATTATTATTTTTCTTTTTCAATGTATTGGTAGAAGAGTTTTTAAAAGATCTTTTAAAAATTTATTCTTCTTTTGAAGCTGAAGTTATGGTTTAGGGTTACAATTCCTTTTAAGGTGTGCTTTGATAAAAATTCTCTACGTTTCCTTCCCTGCCACTCTGCAATTTTGCATCAATACCAATGGAAGACGCATGCGCACTACTAGCGACTTAATTGTTTTCACAAGCACAGAGACAGACTGACTTACCTTTAACGGATTTCGTCCCTAATTTGAAACAGATTCACAGTTCTGATTAAGCACCACATACCAAATATAATTGTTCTTGCTTGTTTCGTTTTAAAACGTGGAGATTCATCAAAATCTTAACGTCTGTTTTTTTTTGACATTACAATACTTTGTATACTTTATATACGAGAAAGTAAAATATATTGTTTATACAGCAGAACCCCTCTAATCCGAACTAATTGGGACCGGTGCCTGTTCGGATTACCCGAAATTCCGGTAAAAATAGAAAAGAAAAAGATGTTTGCGAAAAAAAATGCAAGTTATAAGTACTCAGTACTACTATCTCATGAATTAATTTTATTCAAAAGCAATTGAAAGAGAATATGTCTCCCCTTTTCATTAGAATAATGGATGTGCTCCTGTATGAAGTGACCTTATCTTATGGTGAATTGCATTAGTTTCTTAGTATGTATATTTAAATCTTTTCAGGTGATCTTTTCAGTTACATATAATTTTCGAAAATAAAGTCGGTTCGGATTAACCGGAATTTCGGATTAGCGGGGTTCTACTGTACTTTTATAAAATTATTTTTAAAATTTTTTCAAAAAAAGTATAAAAAAGACACATTTAAAATTTTTTTTTCACATTCAACATTTATTTTTATTAGACACATTATTAGATTCATTAGACATATTTAAAATTTATTTTTATTAGACACATTATTAGATTCATTTGACACATTTAAAATTTATTTTTATTAGACACATTATTAGATTCATTAGACACATTTAAAATTTATTTTTATTAGACACATTATTAGGTTCATTAGACAAATTTAAAATTTATTTTTATTAGACACATTATTAGATTCATTAGACAAATTTAAAATTTATTTTTATTAGACACATTATTAGATTCATTAGACAAATTTAAAATTTATTTTTATTAGACACATTATTAGATTCATTAGACATATTTAAAATTTATTTTTATTAGACACATTATTAGATTCATTAGACAGATTTTAAAATTTTTTTTTATTAGGCACATTATTAGATTCATTAGACACATTTAAAATTTATTTTTGTTAGACGCATTATTAGATTCATTAGACACATTTAAAATTTATTTTTATTAGACACATTATTAGATTCATTAGACACATTTAAAATTTATTTTTATTAGACACATTATTAGATTCATTAAACACATTTTAAATTTATTTTTTAAGACAATTAAAAAACATAGTTAAAAATTATTTTCATACTTTTCTACATATCTTCATCCTTTATTGACGTGAAAACGTCTTTCCGCTCGTTACAGTGATAGTCGGTCGAATTTTTTTGTGTGACAAAATACCATCAGATTTGAATCGCCAATAACTACGAGACTAATAATGCGAAAGGAATGGTTGACCCCACAACGGATAGATCATGTCTGTAAGAGTTTGTGGCATAGTATTTGTTTTGCCTGTGACGTCATCGTACCAGTGCAGGCTCGTGCTTGTCATTATTATGAATTATCTTTGTGTAAGGTTATTAATAAGTGTAGCGTGGAAACGCGTTTAGCTAGGAGGTTGATTCTGGTGTCATTTTAAAGAGCTTGAGGAGTATTACTAGGACCCAAAGTGAGACAATAAAAATATTTATCAGAATTTAAGTAAAAATCGGTATTAAATGGAAATTTTCAAACCCCGCATGTTTTTTTATTATAACATGCAGAGTTTTCTTTCGAATTGTACGGAACTTACAGAATAGTTGACAATACGTAAAAGAAACATTGCCTTAAAATTTGAATTCAAAAATTTGAATATTACAGGGAATATGAGGATTTGTAGTAAATAATGTTTTACTGCGCATAAGCGAAATGTAGTTCTATATACTGTCAACAGAAGGCGCCATCAAAAGATACTCTAAATAAAACATAAGAAAGGCGCAGTTCGTGTCCGCGCAGTAGATTTTTCGAGAAAACGTCGGGATAAAATCATAAAAGAAGTGTTTCGTATTAATATGCAATTTAATTATCAATCTCTTTAATACAATATTGACGCAGAGTAGTATAATGGTTCCAGAATAGGTAAATCACAAGTTTATCGCATGTAGCAAGGGTTGGTGGTAGCTTGTGATTTATCTATTCCGTAACCATTATACTACTCTGTGTCAATATTGCATTAAAGAGATTGATAATTAAATTGCATATTAATACGAAGCACTTCTTTTATGATTTTATCCCGACGTTTTCTCGAAAAATATACGGCGTGGACCCGAACTGCTCCTTTCTTATGTTTTGTATTTTTTTTGAAAATTTTTCAAATTTAAATTTATTTAATTCAGCCTTACACCACTTATCACCCTCACGATATCCCAGCTAAAAATTCAAAAATTCTGGTTGGTAATTTAAAAGGAAGAGGAAAAACGGTGGCTCTGTCTGCATTACACTTTAAAGAGCAGAACTTCTCTACTTACTTAAACCCGTTTCTATAAATAATTGGTCATGAAAGTGCTTATTTATCGACTCTTTTATTGCTTTTAGAAGAATCATTGACTGAGCTTCCTTTAACCACGGGGTTCTTTCACATAATAAAGATACAAAGTAAATGAAAAACATATTTTCATCGGATTCAACGAGGTGTGAAAGATGTTTGGACATTCACCATAAGGCAAAGAAGCTTTTGCGAAATTTACGGTTCGTTAACTCAGCAAATGGTTTTTCGCTTTTATTTATAGATTAATGCTTTATTTTAGATGAAAAAGATGCGCGTACTGAGTTGCAAAAATGTCTAATTAAGTAAATCAGATTTTCTTTTCTTAGGCCTATTTTTCGAGATCTTCTGAATGCTCTTTTATTTGTGTAGCTTTTGTTGAAAATAGCTAAATTATTTTTCTTCTGCTGATTTGGGATTTGTTTAAAAAATGGCCATAAAAATATTTAATAACTGTCAAATATTTTGACATAAATTTTCAAATATTACTAATATAATAGCCCAGATCCTCCGGTAACGCTCTGACGTCACCAACAATAAAACTCGAGCCATAGCGCTGCGAGACGTTAAACAGCATGATTTCATTGTTAGAGAACCTAAATTTCAGTAATTTTAAATTTAAAAGAGCAATTGTCGTTCTAATTTCAAATTGAATAGCTCTAAAATAGTGAAATAAAATTTGCTATCGATTGATATAAAATTTATCTCGCTACGATCAATAGTTCCCGAGAAATTTTATATTATATTAATCCTATATTTCAAATTAATTTCCGTTTTTTAATGGAAAGTAGTAAATTACGTCAGTGGTATATCATGCGCGTGATATAGATTGGACGCCACGATGCACGATGGATTTCACGGATGGATACCACGATGATTTTTTGAATAAAGAAATATGTAAATTAAAAAAAAAATCCTGTCATAAAACGTATGTTTATTTTATTTGTTTTCAATCAATGTTAAACATTTCTCTCACATATACTATATCGATTTATACACGTCAAATCTGACGGGAAATCTCTCGAATGAAGAGGCAATTTGCACCCGTCATATCATGACGGGTGATTTTCTACTTTTATAATAATTCCAAAAGAGATGATTTTCTAATAGTGTTACATTTTTCTGAATGTTTAGCAGTAGTTGTTGTAATTGTATTTTGTTATTCTCGCATATTAAGATCTGAAATAGCACTGTTTATCATTTACAGCAAAATTTGCCAAATAAAATTTATTTTCTTATTATGGCATGTAAGATAACAGGATTGTTAAGGATTAAATTACTTTATTTTGCATCCATTAGACTTTAATGTCTTCTCATTGCTATCGAATGAGTTGAGACTGTGCCAGGTAGGGTTACAATGTGCCAATACGTATTTTTTGCAATCATTTGCTGATAAACAACTGGATAACACTGAAGGGGAATCGGAACTCTTATACCGACAATGTTAAATTTTCCAATTCGATGTACTTTTTCTCAAAGTCTGTTATAGATACATTCTTAAAATTTTATATACAAGTAAAGTACATTCTTCTCATTATACTAAAATGTTTTTTTAAATACCCAACAATTTATTTTTTTACATTTTTTTGTGTCAAAACAATATTAATTTGTCTATTTAGATGTACCTTTTCTCAAAATCTGTTATAGACTGATGGTTGAAATTTTTTACACAAGTGAAATACACCTTTCTAATTATACTGAAATGAACTTTTGGTTAATTTTAATTTTTTTTAATAAATTTACAAAATATTTAATTAGGCATAGTAAAATTTTACCCTATTTTGACAAAAAAATTTGTAAAAAATTAATTTTTGTATTTTTTCTAAAGACGCTCATATCAGTATAATGATAAAGGTGTACTTTACTTGTATATACAATTTCAAACATGCATCTATAACAGATTTTGAGAAAAGGTACATCGAAATGGCCAATTTAACATTGTTGGTTTTGACACAAAAAAAAATTGTAAAAAATCAATTTTTGAGTTTTTTTAAAAACTCAATATCAATATAATGAAAAAGGTATACTTTACTTGTATAAAAAATTTCAAACGTGCATCTATAACAGATTTTGAGAAAAGGTACATCGAAACGGTCAATTTCACATTGTCGGTATAAGGGTTCCGATTCTTCAGAAAACCATCAGTTTCTCGGGTCACAACTAATTAACTTAATGGTTATGAACTCTTAGCTTTTGCACTTAGACAGAAGAATGGCCAGTGTGGAAAAAAGCGGAAAAATCCGCACTTCGACTATTTCGTGTTACACACGATACTGTGACTCGTTTTGCTTTTAGCTTCGTAATATAGGGAAAAGAATCTAGTAGGGTAGACCGGGACTAGTTGGACCGCTTTTTCTTCTAAGAATTTTTAAAAAAAAGTTATTCAAAATTTTCAAAACAGTTTTTATCTGACACTATTAGTGTACCTTCAGGAAGAATTAGCCAAAGAAAAATTTGAATATATTAACTATCAGTATTAATTTAAAACCTCGAACTGACACCAAGTCGCTCGGGCCAACCTGCCCCGACTGCGGGGTAAGTTGGCCCACTACTAGTATAAAGCGGCTATCACAAATCATTCTTCTATATTATTATACTTTATTAATTTAAGTAACGTAGTTGTGTTATTATCCACATTATGTGCATTATATACAAATTCGGTGTATTTCTACTCAATAGAAACTGAGTTACAGCTTTTAGGGTCATCATCAAATAGTATTGTGTAATTATAATCAAAATCGAGTCCGCATGGTTTTTCACAACAAGTATCTTGCATAATAAATCTAGTGCAATTCCATCACACATATTCAGAGATATTTCTATAAAGCACATTCTGAACATGCGCCACTGGGCATGTTGACCGGCCGGGACGCATATAGGCATTCTGTACTCTAGCAGAGCACCATTGTAACTTTGGAGGGCTCTGATTGGACAAACGAATCTGACGTCACTCTTCTGCATATCGCATCAACAGTGCGACACGCGTACCTTGTTTAAAGTTCTTCCATATTCTTCTATCCATGAATACACAACGGAAACACTTTTGAGGTTGCTTCGAATGATGGTTTCATCTTCAGGTATTTTAACAACTTCGTTTTCAAAAGAAGGGGGAAGATTGGAATTCTGAATAGTCACGGCGTATTACACAAAGAACATTTCGCTACCGCTAGTTGAAAGAATCAGTCAGAGCGTGGTCAGAGGTAAATCAACAACAAAGCATAGTTACGTCAGATTCGCTTGTCCAATCAGAGCCCTCCAAAGTTACAATGGCGCTCTGCTCGAGTACAGTATGCCTATATGCGGCCGGGACAGCATGCCCCATGCAAAATGGTCCAACTAGCCCCATATCGCCATTTTTGTTTCTCACGATTTATTCTGAAAACATTTCGTTAAACAAAAAAGCCCTAAAGTAACGACGAAGAACTATCTTTCTGAATATTATTTGTAAAAATGAAAATTGTTATTTATAAGCAAAGAAAATAACCCGATTATTTATAAGTGAGGAAATTTACTGAGCTTACTAAAAATTAGAAAATTCTAGCTGGTTCTGTGATGAACGCTTCTTCTTCAATGACGCTGATGTGGAGGAAGGAAGACGGGACAATACACACTTGTCTGGAATGCCAGCGTTAAATACCGGAAAGTTTTGAAAATATCACGAATGGCCCAGCGTGCCCCGGTCTACCCTACACATTTTGATCCTCTTCCTGTTAACCGATGGAAGTAAAATTTTGATAAATCTCCACCATTTTGGTTTATATGATAATATAGCAAATTTCATCTATCTGGCTTGTCGAATATCTTTAGTTAACGAGTTCACATCCACATGAACAGACAAACCTGCACACAGTCATCCCTTTGTCGGAATTGTCCCTAAATCTAGTTCTGTTGTGTTATTCCCAATGATAACGCAGACCGCAGTGGCCTAGTGGTAAGGTCTCAACCCCGGGACCGGAGGGCCGCAGGTTCGAAATCCGATTCCACCAAAGATCCGCCGTGTATGGGGCCTGCCGCACGCTAAATCATACGTAGTGACCCCCCCCCCGCCCGCCGGTGTGGCATGGAAGCTTGGCGAGGGGGGTGCCAGCTCAGGGGCCATCCGACTGCTGTACAAAGTTACGAGGTCCGTCCCTAAATAACCCTCGTGTTGCTTCAGAACGGGACGTTAATCTAACCTAACCAGTGATAACACTATAAACCAAATTCCAACTATCTATTTTTTCGAGCTTCTGAGTTATCGAGTTCACATAAATATAAAAGCACTCTTTCTCATTTTTTTTTATATTTTAATTTTATTTATTTTTTTATGAAATGTTTGGACTTTGTCCAATACGCCCAGCCAGCAATCTTAACTGCAAATTTTTTCAGAAGAGCTAATAATGCAATTTTTTTATAATTAACTATTTCATAGCTTCTGATTTTTTATATGTTAAATTTATTTATTCCCCTATTAATTTTTTTGGATTTTGTCCAATTTCACATCCTGCGTTGTGTGCCCAAGTTTCAAGCGCCCCGGTCGGTGTTCAGGAACGTAGTCACTTCAGATAAACCCAAGATTATACCACCGCCCCAGAAGAACCGAATCTCGTTCTGACCAATAACTGTGACCGCCTGCCGCAAAATGTTTCTGGAGGCACCTGACGTCCTTCATAGGGTCACCCAGTCCCGGTATCATTGACACCGACCGACCGTTGCTGTCAGGATTTGTTTGTTTCAGGTTTTTCCTCTTCAACATCGCGGCTTCTTCACCCCGTTTTCCTGCCTGCTTTCACACTGGGTGTAGAACCCGATACGGGCTGTGTTTAGAACTTATCTTCAGTGGTGTAGCGAGGGGGCAAGAAGGGTATCGATGTCAAAAGTGTCCTCCCTTTGCTCTCTTAAAAGGTTTTCAGTATACTGTATGCATTCTGAAGGATTGCGTTTATTTACCTGAACGCTGCCACTCGCGTTCTAGGAAAATATTACAGTCGAACCTCGATTTTGCGAGCTCACTAGTACCGTAATCTGATAATCTAAAACTTATTAATAGAGACAAAATTTTAAATCATGACTTCTTTTCTTTCGATACGACTTTCCATTTTTTTATGCATTCTGATGTATTGCATTTATTTTTTTATGCATTCTGAAGTATTGCATTTATTTACCTGAACGCTGCCATTCGCGTTCTAGGAAAATGTTACAGTCGTACCTCGATTTTCGGAGCTCACTAGGACCGCAATCGGATCATCTAAAACATAATTAATAAGCTAAATTTTAAATCATGACTTCTTTTCTTTCGACAGAGCTTTAATTTTTTTAGCATTCTGAAATTTATTTTTTATGCATTCGAAATTGCATTTATTTACCTGAACGCTGCCATTCGCGTTCTAGGAAAATGTTACAGTCGTACCTCGATTTTCGGAGCTCACTAGGACCGCAATCGGATCATCTAAAACATAATTAATAAAGGCTAAATTTTAAATCATGACTTCTTTTCTTTCGACAAGGCTTTCCATTTTAAGGCATTCTAAGTTTTGCATTTATTTTTTTTATGATTCTGAAGTATTGCATTTTATTTACCCTGAACGCTGCCATTCGCGTTCTGGGAAAATGTAAGCATACTGATTTTCAGGAGCTCACTAGGACCACGCAATCAGATCATCTAAACAATTAATAAAGGCTAAATTTTAAATCATGACTTCTTTTCTTTCGACAAGGCTTTCCAATTTTTTAAGGCATTCTGAAGTTTTGCATTTATTTTTTTATGCATTCTGAGTGGCATTTATTTACAAGCGCTGCCATTCGCGTTCTAGGAAAATGTTACAGTCGTACCCTCGATTTTCAGACTCACTAGGACCCTGGATATCTAAAACAATAATTAATAAAGTAAATTTTTAAATCATGACTTCTTTTCTTTCGACAAGGCTTTCCAATTTTTTAAGGCATTCTGAAGTTTTGCATTTATTTTTTTATGCATTCTGAAGTATTGCATTTATTTACCTGAACGCTGCCATTCGCGTTCTAGGAAAATGTTACAGTCGTACCTCGATTTTCGGAGCTCACTAGGACCGCAATCGGATCATCTAAACCTAAAAAGGCTAAATTTAAATCATGACTTCTTTTCTTTCGACAAGGCTTTCCAATTTTTTAAGGCATTCTGAAGTTTTGCATTTATTTTTTTGCCATTCTGAAGTATTGCATTTATTTACCTGAACGCTGCCATTCGCGTTCTAGGAAAATGTTACAGTCGTACCTCGATTTTCGGAGCTCACTAGGACCGCAATCGGATCATCTAAAACATAATTAATAAAGGCTAAATTTTAAATCATGACTTCTTTTCTTTCGACAAGGCTTTCCAATTTTTTAAGGCATTCTGAAGTTTTGCATTTATTTTTTTATGCATTCTGAAGTATTGCATTTATTTACCTGAACGCTGCCATTCGCGTTCTAGGAAAATGTTACAGTCGTACCTCGATTTTCGGAGCTCACTAGGACCGCAATCGGATCATCTAAAACATAATTAATAAAGGCTAAATTTTAAATCATGACTTCTTTTCTTTCGACAAGGCTTTCCAATTTTTTAAGGCATTCTGAAGTTTTGCATTTATTTTTTTATGCATTCTGAAGTATTGCATTTATTTACCTGAACGCTGCCATTCGCGTTCTAGGAAAATGTTACATCGTACCTCGATTTTCGGAGCTCACTAGGACCATAATCGATCATCTAAACATATTAATAAAGGCTAAATTTTAAATCCATGACTTCTTTCGACAAGGCTTTCCAATTTTTTAAGGTATTCTGAAGTTTTGCATTTTTACCTGACATCTACGCCCTCGCGTTCTTAGAAAATATTACAGTCGAACTCATTTTTTCTCCGAGCTGACTACAGGACCGCAGTCGAGATAATCAAAACTTAATTATAGAGACTAAATTTTAAACCGAGCTTCTTTTCTTTCGACAGGGCTTTCCATTTTTATGCATTTCTAGTACGCAATTTATTTACCTGAACTACGCCACTCGCGTTCTATGAAAATATTACAGTCGAACCTCGATTTTCCGAGTTGACTGGGACCATGAATCGATAATCAAAACTTGTTAGAGACAATTTAACCATGACTTCTTTTCTTTCACAGGGCTTTCCGCATGCATTCTGAAGTACTGCTTATTTACCTGAACTACACTCGCGTTCTGAAATATTACAGTCGAACCTCGATTTTCCAGCTAGCTGGGACATAATCAATCTAAAAACTTGTTAATAGAGACAAATTTTAAACCATGACTTCTTTTTTCTTTCGACAGGGCTCTTTTTTTATGCATTCTGAAGTACTGCATTTTTTTACCTGAACACGCCACTGCGTTCTATTTAAAATATTACGATCGAACCTCGATTTTCCGAGTAGCTGGGACCGTAATCGGATAATCAAAACTTGTTAATGAGACAAATTTTAAATCTTGACTTCTTTTCTTTCGACTTTCCACTTTTTTATCGTCTGAATTACTGCATTTATTTATCTGAACCTACGCCACTCGCGTTCTGTAAGATTATTACACGATCGAACCTCAATTCTTCCGAGCTGACTGGACCGCAGTCGGATAATCAAAAACTTGTTAATAAAATTTTTAAACCGGACTTCTTTTCTTTCGACAGGGCTTTCCACTTTTTATGCATTCTAGTACGCATTTATTTACCTGAACTACGCCCTCGTTCTATGAAAATATTACAGTCGAACCTCGATTTTCCAGGACTGGGACCGTAATCGGATAACAAAACTTGTTAATAGAGACAAAATTTTAAACCATGACTTCTTTTCTTTCGACAGGCTTTCCACTTTTTTTATGCATTCTAGATGCATTTATTTACTGTTACGCCACTCGCGTTCTATTTAAATATTACAGTCGAACCTCGATTTTCCGAGCTGACTGGGACCGTAATCGGATAATCTAAAACTTGTTAATAGAGACAAAATTTTAAATCATGACTTCTTTTCTTTCGACAGGGCTTTCCACTTTTTTATGCATTCTGAAGTACTGCATTTATTTATCTGAACTACGCCACTCGCGTTCTATGAAAATATTACAGTCGAACCTCAATTTTCCGAGCTGACTGGGACCGCAGTCGGATAATCAAAAACTTGTTAATAGAGACTAAATTTTAAACCATGACTTCTTTTTCTTTCGCAGGCTTTCCATGCATTCTGAAGTACTGCATTTATTTACCTACGCCACTCGCGTTCATGAAGAAAATATTACAGTCAGACCTCGATTTCCGAGCTGACTGGGACCATGACTAATCTAAAACTTGTTAATAGAGACAAATTTTAAACCCTGACTTCTTTTCTTTCCGGCAAACTTTCCTTTTTTTATGATTCTAGTACTGCATTTTTTACCTGAACTACGCCATTCGTTCTATGAAAATATTACAGTCAGACCTCGATTTTCCGGTTGACTGGGACAATCGGATAATCAAAAACTTTTTAATAGAGACAAAATTTTAAACCATGACTTCTTTTCTTTCGACAGGGCTTTCCACTTTTTTATGCATTCTGAAGTACTGCATTTATTTACCTGAACTACGCCACTCGCGTTCTATGAAAATATTACAGTCGAACCTCGATTTTCCGAGCTGATTGGGACCGTAATCGGATAATCCTTGTTAATAGAGACAAAATTTTAAACCAGCTACTTTTCTTTCGACAGGGCTTTCCACTTTTTATGCATTCTGAAGTACATTTATTTACCTGAACAACCCACTCGCGTTCTATTCATCAATACGAATCGAACCTCGATTTTCCGGACTGCCTGGACGTAATCGGATAATCAAAACATTAATAGAGAAAAATTTTAAATGACTTCTTTTCTTCGACAGGGCACCACTTTTTTTATGCATTCTGAAGTACTGCATTTTTATCTAGTTACGCCCTCGTTCTGCTGAAAATATTACAGTCGAACATCAATTTTCCGGCTGACTGGGACCGCAGTCGCATATAAAACTTTTTAATAGAGACTAAATTTTAAACCATGACTTCTTTTCTTTCGACAGGCTTTCCACTTTTTATGCATTCAGAGTACTCATTTATTTACCTGAACTACAGCGTCTGCCAAGAAAATTACAGTCGAACCTCGATTTTCCGAGGCTACTGGGGACCGTAATCGGAAATCTAAAACTTAATAGAGACAATTTTAAACCATGACTTCTTTTTTCTTTCGACAGGCTTTCCACTTTTTTAAGCATTCTGAATAGCTCATTTATTTACCTGAACTACGCCACTCGCGAGTTCTATTTAAATATTACAGTCGGAACCTCGATTTTCCGAGACTGACTGGGACCATAGTATCTAAACTTGTTAATAGAGACAAAATTTTAAACCATGACTTCTTTTCTTTCGACAGGGCTTTCCACTTTTTTAAGCATTCTGAAGTACTGCATTTATTTATCTGAACTACGCCACTCGCGTTCTATGAAAATATTACGTCAGACCTCGATTTTCCAGGCGACTGGGACCGTAATCGGATAATCTAAAACTTGTTAATAGAGACAAAATTTTAAACCATGACTTCTTTTCTTTCGACAGGGCTTTCCACTTTTTTATGCATTCTGAAGTACTGCATTTATTTACCTGAACTACGCCACTCGCGTTCTATGAAAATATTACAGTCGAACCTCGATTTTCCGAGCTGACTGGGACCGTAATCGGATAATCTAAAACTTGTTAATAGAGACAAAATTTTATAACCTTCTTTTCGCACAGGGCTTTCCACTTTTAAGCATTCTGAGTACTGCATTTATTTATCTAGACCGCCACTTTCGCGTTCTATGAAAATATTACAGTCGAACCTCGATTTTCCGAGCTGACTGGGACCGTAATCGGATAATCTAAAACTTTTTTAAGAGACAAAATTCAAACCATGATTCTTTTCTTTCGACAGGGCTTTCCACTTTTTTATGCATTCTGAGAGTACTGCATTTATTTACTAGACTACGCTACTCGCGTTCTATGAAAATATTACAGTCGAGACCTCAGTTTTCCCGAGCTCACTGGGACCGTAATGGATAACTAAAACGTTAATAGAGACAAAATTTTAAATCATGCTTCTTTTCTTTCGACAAGGCTTCATTTTTTTAATTCAAAAATAGGCCTTAAGTAATATCTCGATTAAGATTTTAACAGACTCATTTATTATTTATCAAATTTTAGCATGCATTTTGAAACATTACTAATTTTTGATAATAAACTGTGAATAATTATTTCTCTGACCTTTTGCATTTTCCCAATGTTTACTTACTGGCAGTATGCGCACAGGGGTTGGCCGATGGATCAGGACTCAACAAATGTTTAAAAAAAAAAAAAAAAAAAACCGCCACAATTGACGCTAAAAGTTCTGAAAACAAAACAAAGATGCATTTTCCATTTTCCGCTTATTTTTCGTGATAATGATATTTCAACTAGGAAAACGATACAGAGCACGTCAATCAGGTATAAAAATTGACAACGTGAAATGATTATTATACAGCAAGTAAAATATGTGAGGCATAAACACGTTAAGAAACTGCCATAATAATCAAGAAGTCATTCAGTTGAAGGTTATGACGATTATCCTGAATTCTGCACTGTCAAATCAATCAACATTGATGCAGGAAGGCTGCGGAGAAACTTCCTGAGGGAGTATGCTCGCTGGAGAAAATATCTTTCAACTGACCAGGAAAAATTAATTAAAAAAAACGGAAAAAAGCTATTTTAACTGATTCTTGTTTTAAATCCGACAGAACCTTCCAGTTATAAGCCGAAAAAAAGTAGAAATAATAGTTTTATTAGAACGTCGGATGCAACAAATTTAAAAAACAAAAATAAAATTTCGATGCAAAACCTATTTTAAAATTTCTTAATATTCAAAATTACGTTTGAAGCTCAAAAAAACTTCATTAGAAAAAATTATTTGCTCATCCTATAGTTGCATTAGTTATTTTTCAAGCGATCATTAAGATACTAAATATTAAAGTGCCAAAAATACCCAAAACAACTCTCACTAAATAAAAAAATTTTCTAGATTAAATTTTAAATTCTCAATATTCAGCAAATTACGTTTGAAGCTCAAAACAAACTTCATTAGAACGAAAATTATTTGCTCTATCCTATGGTGCATTGATTATTTTACAACGATCATTAGAAAGATCTAGAGCCTAAAGTGCCAAAATGACCCAAAAACAACACAAAACAAATAAAAATTTTCTAGATTAAATTTTAAAATTCCGGCTTCGAGGTGCATTGAGTCACTATTTAGACTACCTGTTTGCCAAATTTCATGGCTGTAAGTGTGATAGATTCGTCTGGACATAGCGAGCTCACACGCACACACAAACATTGCCTTTTATAAGTATAGAAGAGTGTTTTCATGAGAATATTTTCCCCTACTCAACAACGCGATTCTCTGTCAGAGGTGTCTTGAGGTAACTTTACCAACTAGACAAGGCAACAAAATGGCGCCCCACCACCACAACCACAACCACAACCACAACCACAACCAAATATTTAAAAAATTATATAATGTTTCTTATTCAAAGCATATCACAAGCTTTTACTTAGAAATATGCATGCTTTACCGGGAAATTTGACTTAATGATAGGGATGGGGAAAATTTACCGTTTTTAACCTAAATCCGTTTTCTTTTGTTTCTGTTAACTGGTTTTTTCGGTTATATCTTTGTTCCGGTTATGACTGGTTATTTTTTTAAATCCAATAACCGGGCAAAAAAAGAACCGGATCGGAAAATAGGCCCGATTTTAGGTTCGATTAGACTAAAATTTACCAAGTTATGAAGCTTCGAATTTCATCATCAACGACGACCGCTTCCTCGAGGCGTCTGTTGGTTGGCGGATTACTGAAAGAGTCTTTATGAACAGATAAATATTGGGCAATGGATTGATTTCCTGTGCAAACAGTAGTAATAAGAAATTCTATCTACAAACGGCGTTTGTTTTTAAACCCCCTTCTAAAACCAATTATTTCAAAAACCGGTTATTTAGAGCGGTTATTACCGCCAGGTTAAAGAAACCTGAATAACCAAAAACTGTTTATTTTCGCAATAACCACCATCCCTTCTTAATGATCTTATGATGAAGATTTTTAAACTTCAGATTATATAGTGGTCTTGCTGAAACTAAAATAATGTATTCAACAAATTTATTTAAAGAAATATACACTGTAAAAAAAATCCCGTAAAATTTACGGTTTTAAACCGGCAGCTGGGTTGGTTGTACGAAAACCAAAAAAGTTACAGAAGTAAATCCGTAGGCACAACGGTTTTTTTACCATACAGGAACAAGTTTTTCCCGTAAAAGTTACAAGTAAATCCGTAGTCACAACGGTTTTTTACCGTATGAAATCAAGTTTTCTCCGTAATTAAGTCATCGAAGTAAGTGACGTCTATCGACGTGAGTTGAGTTGTTTTTCTCCTTCTGTTCGAGTTGAGGTTGAAATGTGCTATTATATTATCAATTAAGAATATTGATTTATCAAGGCTTAATTATTAATTTCAATTAGTTTAGTTATAATTTTTAATTGAACTTACTTGATTTCGATGCAAGATGGTGACAAAATTTCTAACACCTCCGAGCCGGGATCAGAAACCGCGTTCTTAGAAATAAAAGGCTCCTTTACCCACTAGACCTCGGAGACTTAAAATGAAGTAAAATAATCTATTTGAATTTTAAAGTCACTATAGCTCTAGTGGCGCCACTTAGTGTGTAAATATTAACTATTGCAGAACCATGTTTTAAAGGTTAGCTTTCATGAGTGACAACGGAATAGGTTACTGCAACATGTGTAAACAATAGCGGAGATGGAACCCTATTAAAAACATGAAATGAATGCAATAAAATTACATTTAAGAAAAGGGAAAGTTATCGTACGGAAAACAATACCGTCTGACGAAAAATAGAATTTGAACTGACGGTTTTAAACCGTTTATGGCTGGAGCGGAAAACGGTGAAAAACCGTTTTGTCAACAAAACAGCTTTAAACCGTCAAATATACGGAAAAAGTCCGGGAAAAAAACGGATATTTTTTACAGTGTATTACTTTATTTCTTAAGTCTATTAAATCATTTATTTTTTCATTCACACCCCCGCTTCACATACCCATGCTACCCTGCATATTTGTGAATAAACCTTCATTCTCCATTATCCTGCGTGTTGGACTGTTTACACCATTCACCCACAGAAAGACTTTTGCAACAATTTGGTGCACTTATTACGGATAATAGCTTTCGAGGTCGTTAGTGGGAAGCGTTAAAGTTACAAACAAACAAAACCAAAACTAGGAAAGATAATTTTTAACGTTTTCTGGGGATTTTAATTAACACCAATCGTTACAGCTTGGGTGATAACACATAAGCAAAAGCATTTTTTTACTACAATTCGTGATAAAATATACAAGAAAGGGTTAATGTGGAGTTTACGGTACCCATTTACTTCGTTCCTCTTAGGAACGCCAACTCTTTCCAGCCAAGAAAAATTGTTTGAGACGAGAGAACATTTGTTTTGGTTGCGCAATAATATTTTTAACGAGTGACATGCGCGCAAATTAATCTTTTCATCGGTGTTTTGCACATCACGCCGTATTGCGCCTTGTTTCGATTGGACTGTTTTGTTCATTCTTCGATGTGATTGGTCGATTCATTTGAATTTGAATAAAACTTTGTTTTGAATTCTTCGGTTTGAATATCGGTTCAGTGCTGTGGATTTTATTCTGTGTCTTTCGGTTCTCGATGAATAAGCGAAGCTACGGGTATTCCGCTATGCTGAAAGCAAAGCCGCTGATGTTTTTTAACTTAAAAAAATTTGCCCAGTACACGATTGAGATGCCACAGGCATTGCGTGCGGAAATTCTCTTTTCTGGAATATTTTTAAAAACCTAGATTCCTAACATTCAATGAAAAAGCGAAGCTACTAGTTTCCTGCTATGCTGTAAGCGAAGTCGCTGATGTTTTTTTAAGTCAAAAAAATTGCCCGGTACACACTTGAAATGACGCAGGCATCGCGTGCTCAATCTCTCCTTTTCAGGTGACGCATGCGCAAGAGAGCAATAAAAAGCGCACTGCACATCCAAAACAGTATTTGGCGACGGCACATGAAATTGCGCCAAGAAAAATTGGCGAGAAGCAGGTGGGTACCGGTAACTCCACATTTACCCAAGAAAGTTGCTGACTGAACGATCTCGCTCTCTTCATATCAGCTTTCTCAACCGTTTAAAGTTAGTGTCTCCTGAAGATTTTACTTTGAAATTATATATTTATTCAATATTTTTACTTAAAGTAATGATGTCATGACTTTCAGAAATGTATTTCATGAAACTAGAAGTGTCTGCATTAATATTACATTTCATTCATTTCATTTTCAAACAAATATATTTTGACTTTTAAATAAGAAACACAGAAACCTCATTTTCGAAAGAAGGAAAAAAGAACGACGGAAAAAAATGCCCGAAAAAATACGACAAGAAGTATTCAAATCACGATATGTTCTTTTTGTTTGGTGATTTGTATTTTTTTATTTTTCAGAGTTATAAAATTGCATAATAACGAAGAAATACTTCAACATCAAAGAATAAAGTTGAATTTGTATTTAATAAGTAAGCTTTGTTTTCTCCGGAAGACTAAAAAGGGTTAGGAGAGTTTTTTTTCATTCAGTGGAGTTTTGAAATAGATTTGGTTAAAAAATCGAATAAAAGTTACAGTTTTTGTGAAATAAATTAATGCAATTAAGGGGAAACTGTAATAATGTCAAGGAAAAAATATAGTACGCATATTCCTTAAGTAATAAATTAATGCAATTAAGGGGAAACTATAATAATGCCAAGGAAAAAATATAGTACGCATATTCCTTAAGTAATAAATTAATGCAATTAAGGGGAAACTGTAATAATGCCAAGGAAAAAATATAGTACGCATATTCCTTAAGTAATAAATTAATGCAATTGGACTGTAATAATGTCAAGGAAAAAATATAGTACGCATATTCCTTGAGTAATAAATTAATGCAATTAAGGGGAAACTGTAATAATGTCAAGGAAAAAATATAGTACGCAAATTCCTTTAGTAATAAATTAATGCAATTAAGGGAAAACTGTAATAATGTCTAGGAAAAAATATAGTACGCATATTCCTTAAGTAACAAAGAATCTTTTGATAATTTTAGAATGGAATTTTCTTCTAAATTTGCCTTAGCTATATTCTTCATTTAACTTGTTAGGATTGAATAAAGAAATTTAAAAATTTCCTTTCCATTTTTAACTTATAAATTCAAAAAAGTGATAAAATAGCAATACCTTGTTAAATGATTTTCTCTTTCTGAACCCCCCCCCCCCATTTAAATACTGCTTTTTAATGAATTGTTGTTGAGCCTTGAGCATTGCTGATAGTATTTTCTACCTTTCGTTTTAAAAGAAATGCTTTCCAAAAAATCTTATTGCAAAAAAATGTAAAAAAACACGTTTTTGTGAAAAAATTAATATAAATGAAAATTTTAGACTACTTAAATTAACATGTTTTGAATAAGCTAAAAGTATTATTAGATTAAGAAATTTGCCAATTACATTAAAAAATTATTACAGTTCTATAAAAACAGTGAAATGTCTTAGAAATAAAAACAATGCTTTTAAAATATCACAAGACATTTATTTACAGACACAAGACGATACAAATTAACAATTAACATAAAAAACAAATTTAGAATATTAAAATATTTCATGAGTTATCAAAATTAAATGAACCCAGAATCAAATTCAATATCAATCAACTTCAGTCCGTTACATAAAATCAGAATCTTGCCGTCATCCTAAAATTTTAAAAAATACAGCATCCAGCCTAGTTTAAGCACTTCCACACCATTGTCACGGCTCCGGTAGAGACACACACTACAGAACCAAAGCGGCTCAGTCTCATGATACCACTTTTACGCAAGTCGAATCTGATTGGCTAATCGGATCATGTCATCGGTCACATGGATTTCTCGCCAATATTCTAATAACTTTTTTGATTTTGAATATGCGCTGTTTTTTCAATTACAAGCTTATGACGCCTTATGTTTTCAATGAAAAAGTGAAGCTACGATGTTCCCACTTTGCTGAAAGCGAAGCCGCTGATGTTTTTTAAAGTTGAAAAAATTTGCCCGGTATTCACTTCAGATTCCGAAGGCATCGCGTGCGCTTGCGCGATCAGAAGGTCATGTGAGCTGGCAAACCAATCAGATTTGACTTGCGTAAGGTGGTATCATGGGATTGAGGCGCCTGTCTACAGAACACAGAACAACATTCTCGGCGAAAGGCGCCCAAGTCTTTTTACTTCGTTTCCTTTGGGGAAGGAAGATTAGTTCCAGCGAAATAGTTCGGAATTATGTCTCGACTCCTGTGGGATTGGCTAGTTCGGAACATAGCGGGCAGGACGGTTACAGTCAGAAATATTTAACCTACCGCTCTAAAACGCGGTTAGATACTTTTGAAGTTTTCGGAACTCTGCAATGGTTCTGTTCCAGAAGCACTTGCAAAATTCGAATGAGAAAATTGGGGTAGTCTCTGCTCAAGACCCATAAAGAATCTCACCCACAAATTTTGTCGTTATGTTAGAAATTGTAGATACATCCGCCATTAATTTAACTCGAATTAACGGATTTTTGGCTGCGGTTCGGTTGTTCTCGATCAGAATGATTGGTGCCCCTGGCTGGGTTGGTTCCGCCGTTAACAGTGGACTCCAATACCGGAGGTACCTGAAATGACCACCTAATTTAGTTTTGTACGGATACTGGAACTTCCAAGTGGATCTCGAAAGTTTGTAAGATTGATCAAGGGGACTGCTGGATAGTTCGTGAAAATAGTCGAATTACAGTGTCCCGTGAATTCAGAGAATTATGAAACATTTTATCTTCCAAATAAATGAAAACAAGTTTGCTATTACTGAACTCGAGTGAACGGATTTTTGGCCCGGTTGGCTTGTTCCCTGACTAATTTTAGTTTATCGAAGGGTAGAGATGTACTGGAACTTCAGTGGACTGTTCATGTAATTGATCGGGGGATTCTCTGAATAATTCGTGAAAGAGTCGAATTCAAGTCCGTGAATTCCAGAGAATTCTGAAACATTTTCTTCCAAATAAATGAAAACGTAAAGTCTGCCATTTTAACCTGAATGAACGGATTTTGGTCTCTGGTTGTTCCACTAATTAGCTTTTACCGACGAGGGGTATGGAAATTCCAAGGATCTCGAAAGTCATGAATTGATCTGGGGATTCCTGGATAGTTCGTGAAAGTAGTCGCAATTCAAAGTGTCCCGTGAATTTAGAGAATATGAAACATTTTATCTTCCAAATAAATGAAAACGTAAAGTCTGCCATATTTTAACTCGAATGGCGGATTTTTGGCTCCTGTTCCCTGACCAATTTAGTTTTACGAGGGGTAGGAGACTGGAATTTCCAAGTGGATCTCGAAAGTCATGAAATTGATCTGGGGGGGGATCTCTGGATAGTTCAGAAAATAGTTGAATTCACGTCGTGTAATTCCAGAGAATTATGAAAATTTTATCTAAAAATGAAAACGTAAAGTTTGCTATATCTTGAACTCGAGTGAACGGATTTTTGGCTCCGGTTCGGTTGTTCCCTGACTAATTTAGTTTTATCGAAGGGTAGGAGATACTGGAACTTCCAAGTGGATCTCGAAAGTTCATGTAATTGATCGAAGGGGGGATTCTCTGAATAATTCGTGAAAAGAGTCGAATTCACAATGTCCCGTGAATTCCAGAGAATTCTGAAACATTTTATCTTCCAAATAAATGAAAACGTAAAGTCTGCCATTATTTTAACTCGAATGAACGGATTTTTGGCTCCGGTTCGGTTGTTCCCTGACTAATTTAGTTTTACCGAGGGGGTAGGAGATACTGGAATTTCCAAGTGGATCTCGAAAGTTCATGAAATTGATCTGGGGGGGGGATTCTCTGGATAGTTCGTGAAAATAGTCGAATTCACAGTGTCCCGTGAATTCCAGAGAATTATGAAACATTTTATCTTCCAAATAAATGAAAACGTAAAGTTTGCTATTACTTGAACTCGAGTGAACGGATTTTTGGCTCCGGTTCGGTTGTTCCCTGACTAATTTAGTTTTACCGAGGGGGTAGGAGATACTGGCACTTCCAAGTGGATTTCGAAAGTTCATGAAATTGATAGGGGGGGGGATTTTCTGGATAATTCGTGAAAAGAGTCGAATTCACAGTGTCCCGTGAATTCCAGAGAATTCTGAAACATTTTATTATTTTTTCCAAATAAATAAAAACGTAAGGTTCGAAACATCATTTTGCAACAATCCAGGAGAAAAGTGACTCGAATTCACAGCCTTACAGTACAGTGGCCAAGGTTCAGTTACCAGATTAACACAACTACCGAGAGACGAAACAAGACTCACTTCCCCGATCTGACCTTTGACCCTCAAGCCGCTCCGAAATGGGGATGATCCACATCCCGCGCCCCCTTCCATTGTGTGTCGTCTAGTGGGGTTGTTACAACCCTACGCAACGTGAGGTTACCACCTTCCAAACTTTATCGCCAAATATATGGCTAAAATTTTCATATCATTTTGTTAGTTTAAAATAGGTATAGATTGCAGATTTTTTTGCATAATATTGTATTGTCTCCGGAAACCCACCACTGTGCTAGATTTCAAAGTTGTAGCTCGATTGGAAGTAGGTAAGAAATCGATCTCAATATTTGTGGACAAGACACTCAAGCTGAAGCTTATAAAAATGAATGAAAGCTCAAGTCAGATCATACATTTTGCGTTGTTCGCCATCAAAAAGCTTCTAAAATCTAAATTTCTACACTTGGTTTCAGTTTCGCCGTTCAGCAATAAATTTTTAAAATTTGGAAGACTCAATTCATGCTCACGCGATATGCTGAAAGCTAACTGCGTCAATTTTATTTTTGAATCCTTTTTTGCACCTTACAGTAAGAAAAAGGACATCACTTCATTTTCCAGTGTAAAGCAATTTTGAATTTAACTATTAGATAACACGTACATGTATTATTGCCATGTGATTGTGACGTCATGTTAATCGAATTTAAACGAATCATCTCCGTTTCGATTCTGCCTGTGTGTAGCACTGGAAATTTTAGGACCAAAATCGCCACTTCAATACTGAATATGATTTATAGCTGGGAAACAAAAGGCCCCCACACACACTCTATTTTCCCCTCCCCTTTACTGCTACGGCTAAAACTGAAGTACCTCCATATCATGGCTTTTATTGACTTGACCCGAAGAAGGGGAAAATTGGGTAAGATGGCGACCTTAACCTTTAGAAATTTTTTCTGACTTCAATATTCGTTGCAGGAGTATTAAAGTTTTGCCAAAATGTTCTTGCCACTGTTTATTTTAAAAAGTGATATATTTTTTTAAAATTTATTTTCAAATTTGAGACACCAAAATTTCATTTTGGAAAATAAAGTCGTTTTCGTCATCTTACCCGACTGTGCGGGTAAGATGATGAACGGTGTCGGGTAAGATGACGAACTGAGATAACAATTGAATTCAACATTGTATGCTATCAAAAAATATTTAAAATTTTTCAGGTCACATCTTGATGGTAACAAATTGCACTTAACAGAAAACAAGCATAATCGGACTAAAGTAACAGCATAAAACAAATGAAATCGAAATTTTAGATTCAAACCTTAAGAAATTAAATCAATTACAAAAATCGCATCGCCATGGGCTTGGATTTTGTTCTAGCCAGTACAGGTGGAATGGGGCCAGAGCTTGCACACAAAACATTGCAATCCAAATTCAATTTTTCCTTGCTCACTGCAAATGATGCATTCTTCATTATCGAGGTCCTCTGGGTCCAGATTGTCGTCAGCGTCAATGTAAGGAAATTCAAATGAATGAGTTGAGTTTTCATATTCAGAACATCGGAAGTCGAGGTGTCACTTAGCTGCTTTCTTCATTTTTTGTAAAATGTTTAGCAGGTTTGTTGCGTTTAGTCTTATTAACTTCAGCCTTCTTCAACTGTCATAGTTTTCATTTATCTTCTTTTTCCTGTTTCTACTTTTTTAATGAGATGCTCATTTTTCACTGTAGTGCCAGTAAAGTGCATGAAGAGCAAGTGGCAGTCAGGTAGCACATCGTGCTCATGAATTAACGTGGGGGGGTTAGTCATCTTATCCTCAACCCAATTAGTCATCTTACCCGATTTCGCCTTTTTATTAAAAAACATTGAAGGATATCAACTCAACAGAAAAAATTAAAATAATGTATAATTGAACACGTTTTGATTAGCTCTTTACGAATATCACATATATAAATTAAAAATATTTACTCCGTGAATGCTAGCCCTTACCCAGCAGAAACCAAAAGTTGCGTAGGAACAACTCAAAAACACATCACCGCGTACTGTGAATCACACTAATCACAGGGGTGGAATCTTTTGATGTGACATGGACAGCTGACCGCTATAGCTCTCTGATGATACAGAATCGAGGCATTCGTATTAGGGTAATTTTCTTGAAAAATGCAATTCGTCATCTTACACTTTTCGTAGTCTTATCCGACTTTTCCCTACCATCTTTTTCTTTTTGGTGTTTGTGTACCTGACCGGAAAAACACCGCATTGTGTTCCTTCTTTTCCTCCTTAGGTCCTCTCCATTCGGTAGGAAGAGGACTCAATACTCATGATTTTTTTTACACATTCATTAGAATCATTAAAAACTTTGTGAAAATTAAACGGAACATCGCATAAAGAGATAAGTTAAATTAATATCATTGGCTTGCTGTGCCTGCACATCAAAAGGTGTGTGTGCTTTGAAATATACAGCATGCCTCGTGGTTAATGTGAAAGCAATTTTTTTTATCAAAATTTTAACAATGGCAAAAACACACGATTAAAAGATTTGATGAAAAAGCAAAATGGGTTTGAATTTAAATACGGTAATAGAAAGCATTGTTACAAATTGTGTTTGAAATGAATTGTCAAATGTTTTTTTAAAATTGGGAAAAATATTGTACAACAATTAATATTGGTATAGTTAAAATGATAATATTTATGGTTGTTTAAGATGGTGTAAAAATCATTTTCGTGCAATAATTACTTCAGAAGTTATTGGCGAAAAAATGAGCGAAAACGTAGAAAACTGTCCTAATCTTATTATTTAATGATATATCTTAAGAATGAGTTAATTTTGAAAATCGAAATACTAAAGTTGACCTAGAAATGGACCTCAGAGCGACATGTGCAAATTTCATGTCTCTACTATTCACCGTTTAAGAGGAGTTCTTGTGACCGAGAGAATCATGTATTTTCTAGTTTATATTATAGATATCAAATAATAGTGACTATACAATGGAAATTCGATTTGAGTTATTGGAAATCATCATCTATCCACCGAATCCTCTTTTCGAAACCAATGATACCATTATATGATTATTTTAATGTTCTAAGGAATTATGCTGGCAAATTTCCAGAGCACTAACACCATGACAACAATAGGATTACAATAATAATCATCTCATGGGTCAATGAATGTCATACGAAAGGTAGGCTTTCACTGCATTAGTTATAATGATAGTTAAATGCAAATTTTATTTTTGTTAATTACCCAAAAACGCCGACTAAAGTTTATTCGTCACACAACAGAATTATCAAACATGCATAGTTATGAAACAAGGAACCAACCACCTTCAAAATTCATATTTTGAGATATATCTACTTTTGAGAAAAATTTAAATAAATACATATATAAAATAAATCCTGTACAGGTTTTTTTCTAAAGTTAATAATTGCATTATAAGTACAATAAATCACCGTTTATACGTATTTCAAGGGAATGGCGTATGAATGAACGGACTTATATTCGAAATTTTAATGAACAAATTTGATTAATACAATTTTAATGCTACTAATGGAAATTCATTTAAAAGTAATAAAGTTATTTTTGCAGTATTAGTATGTTACTATGTAATAAGGAAATAATAATTAAATTTTAAAATTATACATTTATAATAAAAGTGAGGAAAAGTATACCTTTAATTCTTATCTTGATACTAATTATATACGTATTTTTTTTTATTTTAGATGGTTTATGTGGATCCAGGTAGGAAAAAAAAGTTAACCCCATTCTTTGTAGGAAATAATGAATGAGGCATTGCTGTATATTATGTACTGTATACAGGTAATTGCGGTTATATTTCTATGATTTATCATTTCCCCATTCTTTGTAGGAAATAATGAATGAGGCATTGCTGTATATTATGTACCGTATACAGGTAATTGCGGTTATATTTCTATGATTTATCATTTCCCCATTCTTTGTAGGGAAAATGAATGAGGCATTGCTGTATATTATGTACCGTATACAGGTAATTGCGGTTATATATTTCTATGATTTATCATTTCCCCATTTTTTGTAGGAATAATAGATGAGAGGCATTCTGTATATTATGTACATATGCAGGTAATTGCGTTTATTTCCATGATTTATTTTCCCATTTTTGTAGGAAATAATGAATGAGGCATTGCTGTATATTATGTACTGTATACAGGTGATTGCGGTTATATTTCTATGATTTATCATTTCACATTTTTTGAGGAAATAATGAATGAGGCATTCTGTATTATGTACGTTATACAGGTGGTGCAGTTATCTTCTATGATTTATCATTTCCCATTTGAGGAAATAATGAATGAGGCATTGCTGTATATATAACCTTACTTGTATACAGGGATTGCAGTTGCATATTTCTATGATTTATCATTTCCCCATTCTTTGTAGGAAATAATGAATGAGGCATTGCTGTATATTATGTACTGTATACAGGTGATTGCTGTTAAATTTCTATGATTTATCATTTTTGTTTTGGAATAAAATGAAAATGTTTTACGTTCTTTGTAATATTTCAGGATAAGAAAAGTGAATTTGCTCCCCTCGACTTTCTGTTATACTTACACAATATGGTTCTTTTTGTGTTTAGTTTCGTAGAATAAAACAATATTTTAACTAATATTGCAAATACCCATTAATTTTAATTTTAGTATTCTATAATTAATCACTGAGCTTTTGGGAGGAGGCTTAAACGAAAATTGGGGATATCGTTGAAGAAAAATTTCACCTTCGCGATTACTTTCATGCAGTACAGTACGTGTTTTTTGGATTTTCGATTTCAGAGACCACTCGGACAACACGGATTTCGGTTAATCCGGGTTTTACTGTATGTATTATCTTTACATCAAAATTTTATATCTAATTTCGTCTAACTTTGGACTAAATTCATCAGCGTTTAGTATATCCAAGTGTACGTGAGCACGACAGCTGAAAAAACGCAGCTAGAAGGAGAAACAAAGTTTTATATCTAATTTCGTCTAACTTTGGACTAAATTCATCAGCGTTTAGTATGTACATGTGTACGTGAGCATGACAACTGAAAAACGCAACTAGAAGGAGAAACAAAGTTCTATATCTAATTTCGTCTAACTTTGGACTAAATTCATCAGCGTTTAGTATGTCCATTTGTACGTGAGCACGACAACTGAAAAACGCAACAAGAAGGTTAAACAAAATTTGATGTGATTTTGAAATCAAATTTATGGATCTGTTTGAAGTTTGAGATATAGTCGGTCCAAAAAGCATACTCTTTTTTCTACCCTATTCTACGAAACTAAACACCAAAAGAACTGTATTATGTAAGTATACCAGAAAGTCGAGGGGAGAAAATTCACTTTTCTTATCCTAAAGTATTACAAAGAACGTAAAACATGTTCATTTTATTCCAAGACAAAAATGATAAATCATAGAAATTTAACTGCAAAGTCATTTGTTCTATACTTGTATTTTACTGTTTTTGAACTCATTGAGGGTTGGTCTTTTGTATTTTAATACATCTCTAAAACAGGGAACCTGCGGCCTTTTTGGGTTTCTTATGCGGGCATAACAGTTATTTACAACTAGCCGCCTTCGGCGACCAGTTTGATCGCCAGAAATAAAATTTCAACTGAATCACTTATAAAGAAGTTTATATTCATGGTACCCTTAAAAAGTAGTTTTAAATTTCAAATTGCTATAGACATTTAACCCGCGTTTATTTCGTAGCCTTGCACTCTTTTAATGTTACTTGCCTACATTAACATAAAATACGCAGTTGATTTCAACATTACATTGGCGAGGCACTTTTTACTTCCAGAAGCATGCTAGTTGGCTTAAAACACGATGATAAAACGAATTAAAACATAGCAAAGATAATCATTTAATTTACTGGATTATTTAATAATATTTTAACTATCTTGAGAACTTCCTATACAGATTTCACAGAAAAATTGATCAAGTAAAAGAAGATAGTAAAATCCAGTAAGATATTCTTTTAGCTTTCAACAATGGTAGAGAAACACGCAATTAAAAATTTGTTTAAACAATGGAAACGGTTTGAAATGCTTTGCAACGATGAGAAGTATTGTTGTAAATTATGCCAAAAAATATTTTAAAAAGGTTATTAAAATTAGAAAAAAAATTGCTCGGCAATTTAATTGATATCATTGAACAGGTAATTTTTTGAATTTTCAGATGGAGCAAAAATGGTTTTGTTGCTGAAATATTTTCGGAAGTTATTAAGGAGAAACGACAAAATTTAGCTTAATTTTTAATTAATTAAAATTCCAATTAAAAATTCAAAAAAAATGGCTCTGAGGTGCACATTCCCGCCTTTCAGAGAATGTTCGTGCCAAATTTCGTAGCTTTAGGTCTAGTGGTCTGCCCTGTAGAGGCGCACGCACACGCACACGCACACGCAC
>BGPR01000387.1:634698-671185 GCA_013235015.1 Araneus ventricosus | reverse complement strand
TTATTTTATTGAAAACATAAATGTATCATTTTCGGTTAATTGTAGGTGAAAATAAGTTTATTATAAATTTCATTCAATGAAATTATTAAAAGTTACCGAAATGTTAACAAATAAGATAATAATTAGTGTTAATTTTGCTTACATTGAGAGTGAGGCTGATGAAGGGGCTGTGCACTGATATTTAGAGAAAATTTGGTTTTTAGTTACCCTTTATATTATTTTTGTTGTGAACATCCCTTTTTCTTAACCAGTGGCGAATCCAGGATTTTGGTCGGAGAAGGGAGGGGGTCTGAGGTCATAAAATTTTTGTATAGTCGTGACGTCTCCAAATTTTACTGAGTGGATAATAACATGCTCAAATTCTAATAAAATCGTGCTCAATTACAATAAGTGATATTTTCAGTAATATTTTCTAGCGGAAATTAAGAAATTTGGCAAAACATTAATCACTAATGCCAAAGTTATCGAATATAAAACCTCATGGTTTATGTAAATCAAAACACTTTAATTTTGTAGACTTTATTCACCTGACAACAAGAATCACAAAGGACACTACAGTACTTTCAATAATTTAATAAAAACACAATGAAATAAATAGCCAAAAAATGTTTTCGACCGCGTCAACGCTACAAAAGCGGGAAATTTTCGAGCCTGTCGAAGCCAGAAAGCAATATTGTCACGTTTTTTTGTGAAAGGAGATTAAGAACAAACAGGTGTAGTGATTTTGTGATTTTTAATAAAATCAAAAATTCTGGTTTATCTTTGGGAGGGGGGGGGGGTTACAGCCCATAGGAACCCCCTGGATTCGTCCCTGTTCTCAACTAATACACAGCCTACAGTGATGAATAAGGTAAGGTAATTAGTGAATAGGACTTTTCCCGACTTCTGCAATAGCACAGAATTAACTCATTTTACGATGAAACACACTTTGTTTAAAATTTAATTAAAAAAAATTAAAACAACGCCACAAAATGCCAATTAAGTCATGTTAACAATGTCGAAAACTTTATATACATCCATATTATGCCCGAAAAATGAAGACTGCAAGGAAGTCAATGAACACATTGTGCAAAACATTGTAGAAGGGGTTACAAAGTTCAGAATGTTTGTGATTACGTACAATCCGACGAGGACACTGACAAAAAAATGCACAAAATGCATCCCATAGAATTCCTAAATAGTTTAGATTCACCTAGCTTAAATTAATTTTGAAGAAAAATACTATTATTACCCTGTTGATCCGAAATGTAAATGCGAAACTAAGTTTAATCAATAGAGCAAAAATGGTCGGCACACATCTCTAAGAATACTATTACGGAACTGCTAAGTCGCTTCCCTGCCATGATAGTCTTAAGGTTGGAAAGAGAGTTTTACAAGGATTCGTATCGGATGCAAGCCAATAACTCCCAAACTTAGCGACAAAATGAAGGTTCTCGAATATGTGAGAATTGTGGCCCAATCTCCGCTAGGAACGGATTTATGGAGAATCTTCGAGAGATTTCTATGTTACCTCACATCCTTTCGGTAAAGGGCGTAATACTACTCAAACGAGGATACAATATTCATATGATATCTGTACGATGATGTACGGCATTCAGAATATCGTAGCAACATCGTGAAAAAAATCGTAGAAAATCTTGGGCGATTAGTTCCTCCTCCAAGCGAAAAACAAATGCCTGTTTTCTTTGTAAGTCCCCCATAAAGGTAACTCACCTCCAAATGCAGGAGCTTAGCCAGATTACTACCTCAGGTGCTACAAGGTCGCTTTGACCAACAGAAGATGTCATGTTTCCTCTTTATCGTGAGTTCATAGACTACTGAACTCGGCTAAATATGCTGGACCAGTGGTCGGCAAACTCATTAGTCGCAAGAGCCAAAGATCAGCAGTACAACGATTTCTTTTTGAGAACCAAATTCTTTTGAAGAACCATGTTTTCAGTTGCCGGTTCAAACTAGCCACTAAGATTTAATAAAACTGACTACAGTACACTCTTTATTATCCGTGCGTGGATTATCCGGTTTGCGGATTATCCGTGCTCATTCCGAACTCACAAAAAAAGTTAGAGAAACATTTTCAAACCTATCATGCATGTAGAATCGATGTTGATATTCGATCGTGAGATTCTTTCCGTGAAACTAGTGAGCCGTGACGGCGGAGGCTAAAGAATATATTTTTTCTTTTTTCCTCCACGTGCGACCTCTACCTGTTCAACCCCTAATTTTACGAGAAATGAATCATCTACATCCTGCTAGTTCATTTTCGTACGAACACACTTCTCTCATTAACTTCTTCGTCCTCTTTCACTTTCGCACGTGTTCCTTTAGTTTTTGCATCTTGTTTATCGTCAGTTAGTAGCGTGAAATTTTCTACTGGTAAAAATGAGTAGTTTGAAACTAAAACGAAACGTTTTATATGTTAAACAAAAATTAGAAATCCTTCAAGATTATTCAAGGACAAAGAGGATTTGATTACGGTGACATTACTGCGGTTCGTCAAATGTGCGTCGGTATACGAAAAGAGATGAACAAACAGCAGAAGCAAAGACGCATTGCAGATTTTTTAAAGCAGTAAATATTAAAAGGAAAATTCCTAGTTTGATGTAGCATTCAAATGTAAGTAATTTTTATATTTTTTGTACTGATGCTGATTTTTTCTTTAATAAAAAGGAGTTTTCGGATTATCCGTGTTTTTCTATTCTCCGTGCGATCCCTCCCGGTGATTAACCCGGATAATCGGGAGTGCACTGTAGATATTATAATAATCGTGCATAGTCAAAATCTAATGGATAAAGAGCCGCATGTGACTCACGAACCGCGGTTTGCAGACCATTGTGTTAGAACAATTGGGCTTAAAACCACCATCCCTTAGTGTCATGTTTAAAATTTAACTTGATTTAAAAAAAAATCATCATGTTAATTTTATATTTGTAACTATTCAGTGACTCAAAAAAAATTAAACTCATTCTTTTGAACTTTTATTCAATGGATTTTACTTTAAACATGTTCCTACGGTGTCATGAAAAGATGTTATTTTATTTATTCTATTCATCAAAAAATGACTGGAATTTAAAAAAAGGTTCACCTCAGACGTGAAGCGTCTTCCAGAAATTTCAAGAAAAGGCCTCTCTCTCGTGTGGATAAAATCATGCATCTCAATTGCCTGTTGCATTTAAATGTAAAAAAAAAAATACTATGCACGAACTCTTTTAGGTCAGATTACGTGAATCAACAATGAATGGCCTCATTTTTCATTGAAAATGCGGAAAAGCATAAAATTCGAGACAAGAAATTTTAGAAATTCTTGATTCAATTTTGTTTCTTCTTTCTAATACAATTTAGGATACCTGGGTAGAAGATTAACCTCAAATAAGTACATTATTAAAAGAGTTAAAGGAGCTATAAAGGGCTTATTAATCTTTTTCCACATGCGACGCCTTTTTTTCTTAGGAAAAAAAAAATTCGCAACCGAGTTTTTTTGCAAAATATTTATTGTGACTGCAAAATTGAAAAATAAATAGGAATTAGAAGTATCAATTAACCTCTATAAATAAAAATAAATTCATAAATAGTAGGTACGCTATAGTGAATAGACTTCTGCAAATTTTGCTCACAAATACTATGAAACACAAGAAAAATCTTAGTGAAAGTTTTGTGACAATTCATTGAATAATTAATATTTTACTAATTAAAAACTATGTTTCCATGCATAAAAAATATTATTAAATCTTTAGTGTTGCAGATTATTTTGAATGAGAATATTATAGATATTTTAAATCATTATACTTATTAGCCTTCGAATTGGCACTCACAATTTTTACTCAAATTTTGCATCATTCTTTAAAAACTAGAAAATTCGAGAGATTTCCCCTCAAATTTGACGTGTTTAAATAGATATATATGCGAGAGAAATGTTTAACATTGATTGAAAACAAATAAAATAAATATATGTTTTATGACAGGAAATATTTTTTTAAATTTACATATTATTTACGTATTTCTTTATTCTAAAAACCTCTTGGTAAACAACATTCCGTGTGAAGTATTTTTCGCTGTTTAACAATTTTCCTTGTACTTCAGATGTCTTTGTGTAAATTTTAACGTTGTTAAAAAACATCAAATTATATCATCACGATTGTAATAAATAATCAGATGCATCGTGGCGTCTAAACTATATCACGCGAATGATGTACCACTGACGTGATTTACTACTTTGTATTAAAAAACGGAAATTAATTTGAAATATAGGATTAATATAATTTAAAATTTCTCGGGAACTATTGATCAAAGCGAGATAAATTTTATATCAATGGATAGCAAATTTTATTTCACTATTTTAGAGCTATTAAATTTGAAATCAGAACGACAAATACTCTTTTAAATTTAAAATTAATGAAATTTAGGTTCTCTAACAATGAAATAATGCTGTTTAATGTCTCGCAGTGCTATGGCGCGAGTTTTATTGTTGGTGACATCAGAGCGTTGCCGAGAGATCTGAGCTATTATATTAGTAATTATTAATAACTTATGGAAAAAATTAGCTTTCGGCAGTTTTTCAAAATTGCTTGGTACAGTCTAATTTTTCAAAAAACTAGAGATTAAATAAATCCTTTAGTGCAACTGATATTCGCATTTTAATAAAAAAAAAATAAAGTTGCAGGCGATAGACAGATTTAGTGAGTCATAAAATTTTATATAAAAGAATTTTTAGCATTTAAAATATTACTTATATATTTAAAAAATAGACATGAAAATATTTTCTCTCTAGTAATGTCGGATATTTCAGTCTCTACTAATAATAAAGGAGAATGTGTGTGTGTCTGTGAGTTGGCGATCTACAGGGCAGACCGCTGGTCCTAGAGCAGAGGCTCCCAACCTGTGGTACGCGTACCCCAAGGGACATTCGGGGGTACACGAAGGACCATTTGGGGGTACACGAAGGACCATTTGGGGATACGCGAAATGAAAGTTTTTAATGGCGGAACAAGAAAACATAAGGGATTGAAAAAGTTAGAATTTTGTTTCTCCAAGTGAATACTTGCTATTTAATCATTACACCACTTGAAATGATTATCACGAAGGGTAATTTTCGGATATCCTTAAAATTTAAACGTAATAATTGCAATACTGGTTTCATTTGCTTTGGTTCTGAACTAATACTATTGTAAAAATGGAATAAAATGTAAAATCAAAATTAATTTCTGCAAATATTATTAATTCGGGTCATTTCACTTTTAAGCTAACTGAAGCTAACTTTAAAATTATTGTTAAAAGAAACTTTTTTGCATAGACGGATGGTTGGGGTAGGTGGGGTGGATATGATAGTAGGGGGTACGCTAAAACAAAAAGAATAATCATTTTGGGGTACGTGAAGGACAATTTGGGGTACACGAAAGACCCTTACGAAGGTACGCGAGGGGAAAAAGGTTGGGAACCCCTGAGAGCAACGAAATTTGGCAGAAACATACTTTGGAGGGTGGGAAATGTGCAACTCGGAGCCACTTTTTTAAATTTTAATTTTAATTAATGAAAAATTAAGATAAATTTTGGCGTTTTTCCTTAATAACTTCCAAAAATACGACAAAAAATACATAAAAATTATTTTTACACCACCTGAAAATTTAAAATTTTAATTTTCTCTAATTTTAATAAATTTTTAAAAATATTTTTTGCCATAATTTACAACAATACTTTTCATTGATGCAACGCATTTCAAACAGTTTTCATTGTTTAACAAATATTTAAATGCGTGTTTCTCTTCCATTGTTGAAAGCTAAGATAATACCTTACTGGATTTTAATTTTCCCTTTTATTTGATCAATTTTTCTGTGAAATCCGTAAAGGAAGTCCTCAAGATAGCAAGTATTTAATGAAATAATCCAGTAAACCAAAAGATTATCGTTGCTATGTTTTAATTCTTTTTATCAGCGTGTTTTAAGCCAATTAGTATGCTGCTGGACGTAAAATGTGCAGAGCCAATTTACTTTTGAAATCAAATGCGTATTTTATGTTAATGTAGACAAGGAACAGAACAAGTGCAAGGCTACGAAAAGAACGCGGGTTAAATGTCTGTAGCAATTTGAAGTTTAAAACTGCTTTGTTAAGAGAACCATGAATATAAAATTATGCATAAAAGGTTCATTTGAAATTTTATTTTCGGCGATCAAACTGGTCGTCGAAGGCGGCTAGTTAGTAATAAAGAGAAAGGAAGTACAATTTAAAATAATTATGCAGCAAATTTTAAAGCATGATTTTGAGAATATGTTTGTTTACAAAGTCTGAAAAGTCGGAAGAAAATGCTTTGGCTACCTCAGCAATTTTTCACTCGACACCGCTTGGGATCGCTATCCGTCGTTTAACCCCTTAACTGTTTTGTTTCCTGTACTGTCCAATTAGATGGTACTTCTGTTTTGAGAATGCTTTGTCATTTTAATTCAATTGGGAGACAAAAGAATGGTTGAAATGCTTATGGAATCCACGTAATTTTTGTATCGAATTATAACGTCTGAAGATGACTTTGTTTTAGTTTATGAATTTAAAATTGGATGATTTGATGCACGTGCGGCGTACGGGAAATCAATTAAGGGGTTAAGAAGCCATCAACTGTTTTATTAGTTCATCAGAAAATTCGTTACCCACAAAAAGTTATTCAGATGTACTAGAAATGCAGAAAACTATTTTACCGTTATTCAAATCACTTTTAAATCAGCAAAAAACCAGAGGGAGTGTTCTTCCCTAAACTTTCTCGTACACTTCCCCAAAAAGATGCCGTTTCCCCTTCCCCCGCGTGGCTAAAAAAAATTCTAACCTATTGTTACCCAGAATCCAATGACTATCAGAAGGTTTTTTAATATAGTGATTGAAAAATATCTAAGTAAAGAATCAAATTCAAAGAGATGCGGACCGATTTTCCGCTCTTACCGGCTCAAGGACAAACTGACGTAATTCTCTACTCCGTAATGAAATTCCGTTCCGTTCCTTTCGTGTGCACAGAAGATTGCTTCCAGTACGCATGCGCGTAGAGATAACGGATTCTTTTCAAAAGTAAATTATACAGACCGACAGACAGTGAATCCTTTGATGGATTTGGCCCAACATTTTATACGGACCTACATTCATGATGATAAAACTGTGTATCAAATTTTATCCATCTAGCTATTCAAGTTTTTGAGTTATAGTGTTCGCATGACTTCGGACATACAGACAGGCAGACTTCCCGTCGATGGATTTTGTCCAAAATTTGATAGAAACCTACAAATTATGTGTCAAGTTCACATACCAAATTTCATACCCGTAGCTCTAATAGTTTTCGAGTTATCGTGTTCACAGACACACAGACAAACATAATTCCAAAATTGCGTTTTTCGGACTCGGGGAGGTCTAAAACGTGGAGATTCGTCAAAATCTCGAGTTCGAATTTTTTGACGATTACAATACTTTCTCTTTGTGTACTTCGTATACGAGAAAGTAAAAAGAAAGAAAGAAAGAAAAAGAAAAAAAAAATTGTTAACTGATGTGACTTCTCTTTGCAATGAATCATTCCCTTCCCCGTTATGTAACTCACATTTCCTCTACATCAGGCAATCATTCGCTGCGAATACAAATGGCAAACTCAGAGAGAAAACAGAATTACCTGCAGAGTAAGTTTTTACTTCGTCCGCCAGCAGTCATATGATGGCATAAAATTTAAGCATTCGAGATATAATTGTTAGAAGAGATTTATCGCGTTCGTGCCGATTATATAATTTTTCGCTGCATTTTAATATTATTCTACGCCGTTTCAAGAACTCTTTTTAAAAGTCGAAAGAGCATCCAATAAAATATCGACATTCTAATAACAGATAAAATTCGGCATCTTGAAAAGGTTCAGATGTTAAAGAAAATTTGAAATTAAATACATAAGGCACTATCATATATATTACAATTTGACCTAAATGGAGTTAATTCGTGGTGACAGGATATATATATGGAAGGTTCAGAGTTAGAGTGACCCAAGTCATTCATTTCTTAGAACAGTGGTTCCCAACCCATGGGCCGCGGGTTCTGTGTCCGATGCACACAGGTGCATTTCCGCACATCATTAACTAGTGGAATTTGAGCAGACATTGTACGTTTACTGGATCCTAATTACTTTTAGAAGGAAAACTTGGCGAAAAACTAGAGGGACAATAAAGAATGCATACTTAAGAGAGTGATTGATGTATGATGGTTCTTTTCTATGAGATTATCACCACTTTCTCAAGAGAAAATTGATAATTACATTATTCATGTATTTTCAATTTATTTAACATAACGATTAATTTATATGGATTATTTATTGTTTAATTTAAATTATATCTGTAATAGTCACTTGTTTGAAAACAGTTATTAAGGTCCTTAGTACTTACCCAGGGAAGCATGATTGTGTTGTCAGGGGCACGAAGTGTCATTCTCCTACTGACATTGATCGATTGCCATTTGTCAAAGGTTTTCAATGCTCCAAAGCCAAGTCAAATCATATAGACATCGATAAACTTTACAATACTGCAAACTTTTCAACGCTTGTGCGCAAAGAACACTACTTAATGACTTATCGCAAATGCGACTGTGCGCAAGTTCCACAATACCGGGCCGCGGCCCACTTGTGGGCCTCGAATAGAGAATTAATGAGCTGCGAAATGCTAGTCAAGAGTCGAAGCCAAGGGAGCTTCAAGAATCTTCACTTGTTTTCTTGCTTTATAAAACAATATATTTTTATTACTTTTACAGTAAGCTTCACTAATTACTAGCATATAAGGGCATCTAATATACAGGGTGTCCACATTTATCGTGGTCCAATAGCTAATTTCTAAACCGTTAGAGATAGAGATGTAGTCCCAATTGGAAAACTACTTTAAATAAAGGGAAGAATTATATTTTATGTTTTTTGAGTCACTAAATATATTTCTGAAAAATTACGAATTGTAACTTTTTATACGGTTCCCCCGGTTCTACCAGTCATATTTAGTAAAATATTCTTGGAACTCTAAAAGTTTAACCAAAAAAAGTCCCACTCTTCAGCGACTAAAACTGAGCGATGTCTGGAGCTTTGAATTTCATGATATTTACCAATCAGCGGCCTCGTCGAACCATTAACGATCCAAGCCTAACCATTAACGTTATTGATGAAATCTTCTTTCGATAGACCAGGGATTCCCAACCTTTTCCCCCTCGCGTACCCCTTGATTATTCTTTTTGTTTTCGTGTACCCCCTACTGTCATATCCACCCCACCCCCAACCATCCGACTATACAAAGAAGTTTTTATCAATGTTAAGGTTTGCTTAAGAGTGAAATGATTCGAAATAATAACATTTGCAGAACTTATTTTTGATTTTACATCTTATTCTATTTTTACAATAGTATTCTAAAACCTTAAGGTCGAGTCGGCTCTCCTGAGTATTTATTGAATGAATGGTATAGTATTAGTTCAACGCCAAAACAAATGAAACCAGTATTGTAATTATTTCGTTTTAACTTATAATGATAGCTGTAAATTATACTTCGTAATAATCAACTATTCAAGCGGTATAGTTATTAAATAGCAAAAATGCTCTAACTCTTTTAAATCAATTACGTTTTATTATTTCCGCCAGTAGCAACTTTCATTTTGCGTGCCCTCAAATGGTCCTTCGCGTACCCCTAGGGGTACGCGTACCTCAGGTTGGGAACCTCTGCGATAGACGGATGCTTGGGGGGGGGGAGGTGCATATGACAGTAGGGGGTACGCGAGGGAAAAGGGTTGGGAACCAATGATTTATTACACAGAAAGCATTGTGTTGCATTTTTAGTGCAAAATGGGAAAAACCAGCGGGAGTGTTCTCCCCTAAACTTTCTCGTATACTTCCCCAAAAAGGTGCCGTTTCCCCTCCCCCCGCGGGGCTAAAAAATTCGAACCTACTGTTATCCAGAATCCAATGACTATCAGAAGGTTTTTCAATATAGTGATTGAAAAATATCTAGGTAAAGAATCAAATTTAATGAGATGAGTAACGATTTTCCGCTATTACAGGCTCAAGGACAAATTAACGTCTTTCGCTATTCCGTAATGAAATTCCATTCCTTTCGCGTGCAGAGACGATTGCTTCCAATACGCATGCGCGTAGAGATAACGGATTCTCGTCAAAAGTAAATTATACAGACTGACAGGCAGTCAACACTTTGACGGATTTGGCCCAAAATTTTATACGGACCTACATTTATAATGATAAAACTGTGTACAAAGTTTTATCTATCTAGCTATTCAAGTTTTTGAGTTATAGTGTTCGCATGACAGCGGACAGATAGACAGGCGTACTTCCCGTGGACGGAGTTTGTCCAAAATTTGATAGAAACCTACAAATTATGTTTAAAGACCACATACCAAATTTCATCCTCGTAGCTCTAATAGTTTTCGAGTTATCGTGTTCACAGACATACAGACACACAGACAGACATAATTCCAAAATTGAGTTTTTCGGAATCAGGGAGGTCTAAAACGTGGAGATTCGTCAAAATCTCGAGTTCGAATTTTTTGACGATTACAATACTTTCTCTTTGTATACTTCGTATACGAGAAAGTAAAAATGGACTTGGTCCACTTTGGCTCTGAATCCTCCATACGCGAAATGCGCTGCGTCAGTTTAGTTTTGGAAATCGCAGAGCATTTTGCTTCTGAGCATGACTGTTATTATTGGAAAAGCGCAGCAATCAGATGTTTGATGACATACGGAGTGACATGTGACTGTGTCATGTGAATTATTCCACTGAGTCACGAAAGCTTTGGAAGGCCTCTTTCACATTATGCGGTTCCAACCGGTTACGCAAGAATGTATTGGGTTGCCTCTTGGTGGTAAATTGAAGAAATGAGTGGGAGCTTTCACACTAGCCGAACGCGGTTTGAGGCCGTTTGTTGAGGTTTGAAACAGCCGCGTGCGCAACTGAATAAAACGGCGCCGTAACGATTTCTTCTTAATAGTAACTAGCAGTACGCGCACGGCGTTGCCCGTGGAATCATGACTTCAACAACAACAACAACAACAACAAAAAAAAAACCCTCTCACAATGACATGAAAAAGTTCTGAAAACAAAACAAAAGATACACATCATTGATTTTCCCGCTTATTTTTCTTCGCGATAATGGCATGTTTCATCTGTGGTAAAACAATAAAGAGCACGTTAATCAGAAACAATATTTAAAAATTGAAACGAGAAAATTATTATTATACAGAAAGTAAAATACGCGAGACATAAACACGTTAAGACACTGCCGAAAATAATAATAATAGTCATTCAGTTGAAGGTTATGGCGTCACCTGTGCTCTGCACCGTGTTTGATAATCATGACTGGATTCTAAGATAACAACATTTGTTTTATTTCTGAAGTTGAAATGTCAAGAAACTTTATAACTTTTATAAGTCATTCCGACAGTCTTATAGAATTCTTCAGTATTTTGAACTCTTTATGGAGATTCCATTAAAGTTTCCGATTTTTTTCTGATTTTATTTGAAAATTTAAATCATTCTGGATATATCATGGTATTGCACATGAGTGTACTTTAAATAGTTGAGAAGATATAGTCAAAACCCAGCTCAATATAAAGAAATGTTTGGTGATTGATTTATACTTTAAATGCTTACGCACAGGATTTTTAAAATATTGTTCATCAAACACACAGAAATTTCCCTGCTATGTTTATACAAACAACAATGAAAAAAACAAATGCATGAACAAAGCATTACGTTATAGTTTTTTTCAGTGCGTGGTATCTTACATATAATTTTCAAAAAAAAAGTTATACTATTTTAACGTCATGAAAAGTAATTAAAGTATATCTTAAATATCTTAATATTTACCATGTTAAATGATTTTAAAGCTGCGATATTTCGAATTTTCATAACATTTGTTTGCATTGGGTTGCTTAGTTTTTTACTTTCTCGTATACGAAGTATACAAAGAGAAAGTATTGTAATCGCCAAAAAATTCGAACTCGAGATTTTGACAGATCTCCACGTTTTAGACCTCCCTGAGTCCGAAAAACACAATTTTGGAATTATGTCTGTATGTCTGTCTGTGTGTGTGTCTGTCTGTGAACACGATAACTCGAAAACTATTAGAGCTACGGGGATGAAATTTGGTATGTGGTCTTTAAACATAATTTATAGGTTTCTATCAAATTTTGGACAAAATCCGTCAAAGGGAAGTCTGTCTATTTGTATGTCCGCGGTCATGTGAACGCTATAACTCAAAAACTTGAATAGCTAAATGGATAAAATTTGGTACACAGTTTTATCGTTATGAATGTAGGTCCGTATAAAAGTTTGGGCCAAATCCGTCAAAAGGAGGCGTTCAAATTGCATATTCAATTTCTTTTAATCCGATTCTCATGCGCATGCGTATTGGAGCAATATGTTATTGTTGTAAATTTTATTTACAACAATAAATAATGTTTTCAAGCATCAATTGTTAACAATTTTTTTATTGTTGTAAATAAAACCGATCTCATTATTTCAGCAAATCTTTTATTCACGCTCTTTTGCAATTGTTACGGTTGCGGTAGTATAAATTGTTTTCTTGGGAATTCAATTCCAAAGCAGAATTTTCGCTTTAGTATTCATTGCATTGCCTATTTTATCGCGCCTGCTTCAAAGTAATATTTTTTTGAAACGTGGCAACAGATATTTGATTTCAGGTTTGTTTGTTTTTTTGATTTACTTTCTCGTATACGAAGTATACAAAGAGAAAGTATCTCCACTACGAATCTCCACTTAGAAAGTATACGAGAAAGTTTAGGGGAGACCACTCCCGCTGGTTTAAATCCTGTTCGCAAATGAAATCCATGTTCCACAACTTATGTATAATCGATTTACGTAATATATTATTAATATATACATTTGCAATGCTTAAAATTATGACACTGACTTTAAAATGCATATCTAGAGAGAAACTTATCTTACGTAATTATGGTAAGAACAAAATCTGTAAGTTTTTGCTAATTAATAAACAGTCGCACTTTGGCTATTGTTTTATCGTTGTTAAAGGTCCTATTACCCTTTATGTTTTAAACAGAAACGATTAAGATTTAAAACTAATTGTCAGTTACTTGCAATTTTGTTTAGTTATATTAAAGCCCCGTTTTGAAGCAACACGAGAGCTATTTTAGGACGGAAGTAGTTAGATAATAAGAGTTCTGACGCACCGGGAGGAGGGAGGGCCACCAGCCACCAACCTCCCACCACCAGCTTCCCTTCCGCCACCAACTCATCCACCAACCACTTCTTAGATAAGGAATTAATTATTTTTTACTTTCTCGTATGCGAAGTATACAAAGAGAAAATAATGTAATCGTCAAAAAAATTCGAACTCGAGATTTTGACGAATCTCTACGTTTCAGAACTCCCCGAATCCGAAAAACACAATTTTAGAATTATGTCTGTCTGTGTGTCTGTCTGTGAACACGATAACTCGAAAACTATTAGAGCTACGGCGATGAAATTTGGCATGTGATCTTTACACATAATAAGTAGGTTTCTATCAAATTTTGGACAAAATCCGTCTAAGAGAAGTCTGTCTGTCCACGTTCATGTGGACACTATAACGCCAAAACTTGAATAGCCAGATGGATAAAATTTGGCACACAATTTTATCATCATGAATGTAGGTCCGTATCGAAGTTCGCGCCAAATCCGTCAAACGGTTGACTATCTGTCGGTCTGTATAATCGCAAACTTGTGAACACAATAACTTTTTAAGATAATTACTTAGATATATGAAATTTGGTAACTGGTCTTCTAACCTTAATTGTAGATTTGTGTCCCATTTTCGTTTCAATTCGTTGAGAAAAGGTGTTCAGATTGCATATTTGGTTCAAAATGCACATTGCGACTGTGTGTTTGCGAGCGTTTCGCTTATTTTACTCAAGTTAGTATGGTTGGCTTTTGTCCTTGGTGGTCTACGAAGGAAATTATAGGGAGAGGCAAACGTGCTTTTAGGAAATTATGGCAACCCCCTAAAACGAAAAAACGAAACTTCGTTCTGACATTCTCCAGATGGGCGCCTGTGATTAACCAGAGGTATGGCGAAATCTTGTGTGATATCTATAGTAAGATTTCGTACGCAAAAAGTTTAAATAAAGTTGTGGTACCCTCCGCGCGCGTAAAAATCGCGAACATCTTCCAATCTTTTTGAAAAATATTAAGTTTTTGCATATTCGTAAATTTTATATATTTCATTATAAATCACCATTCATAATTTTTTTTTCTCAAAATACCCAAGCCTTGGGTAAATACTCCAGTATTTACCTACCCACAACACATTACTGGTCGTGTGCGAGAAAGTTTCGGGGAGGTCACTCTCGCGGCGTTTGAGCTTGTGTCCAATTTTCAGTCAGTCAGCAATGTGCTAAGTATCCTTTTCTTGCGAAATAATCTACCGCAACTACGGCTTGTGCTATTTTTACTTTCTCGTATACGAAATATGCAAAGAGAAAGTATTGTAACCGTCAAAAAATTCGAACTCGAGATTTTGACGAATCTCCACGTTTTAGACCACCCCGAGTCCGAAAAATTATAGAATTATGTTCTATCTGTGTGTCTGTGTGAACACGATAACTTCAAAACTAATAGAGCTACGGGGATGAAATTTGGTATGTGATCTTTACACATAATTTGTAGGTTTCTATCAAATTTTGGACAAACTCCGTCTACGGGAAGTCTGTCTGTCTGTCCGTGTATATGAGAAGACGCGATAACTCAGAAACTTAAATAGCTAGATGGATAAAATTTGGTACGCAATTTTATCGTCAAGAATGTAGGCCCGTTTCAAATCTTGGACAAAATTCGTCAAAGGGTTGATTGTCTGTCTGTTTGTATAATCCCATGCTTGTAAACGCTATAACTCTTAAATGCAATGACTTAGATAAATGAAATTTGGTATGTGGCCTTCTAAAATTAATTGTAGATTTGTGTCCACTTTTTGTTTCAATCGGTTAAAAAAAAGGCGGTCAAATTGCATTTTCGCTGTTTTTACCATCCTACCACGCAAAAAACCAGTGGGAGTGGTCTCCCCTAAACTTTCTCGTATGCTCCAAACACATGTAGAGAAGAAAAGAAAGCTAAAAGGCAGTTAAAAGAATCCCAAACGCAGTGGAGGAAAAAACCAGCGGGAGTGGCCTCCCCTAAACTTTCTCGTATACATCTCAAACATTTGCCATTTCCCTTCCCCCTGCGTGGATAAAAAATTCGAACCTACTGTAACCCAGAATGCAATGACTATCGGAAGGTTTTTCATTGTAGATTATAGTGATAGTAAAATATTTAGGTGAAGAATCATATTCAAAGAGATGCGTATGTATTAAAACTTAGCAATATTTATTTTTTTTTTATCAAACTCTAGCAATTTTTATCAACTCAAGCTCAGCGTGCGGAGGACAAACGGAGCAAATGACCTCGTTCCGTTACCGCAGAATAGCTTGCGCATGCGCAGAGATTGCTTCCACTATGCAAGTAAAACAAGGAAAAAGTGACGTAATCCATCCACGTGCACAGAGATTGCTACGCATGCGTATGGAGAATCGGATTAGAAAAATTAATTATGCAATTTGAACGCCTTTTTCTTAACCAATTGAAACGAAATTTGGGCGCAGATCTATAATTAATGTTAGCTACCATCATTCCAATTTTTATTTACCTGAGCCAAAGGGTTGAGGAGATATAATTTTTACAAGTATGCGATTATACAGGCCGACAGACAGTCAACCCTTTGAAGGATTTGGCCCAAAATTTTATACGGACCTAAATTCATGACGATAAAATTGCGTACCAAATTTTATCCATCTAGCTATTTAAGTTTCTGAGTTATCGCGTCTTCACATATACACGGACAGACAGACAGACTTCCCGTAGACGGATTTTGTACAAAATTTGATAGAAACCTACAAATTATGTTTAAAGACCACATACCAAATTTCATCCCCGTAGCCCTAATAGTTTTCGAGTTATCGTGTTCACAGACAGACCGATAGACACACACAGACATACAAACAGACAGACATAATTCCAAAATTGTGTTTTTCGGACTCAGGGAGGTCTAAAACGTGGAGATTCGTCAAAATATCGAGTTCGAATTTTTTGACGATTACAATACTTTCTCTTTGTATACTTCGTACACGAGAAAGTAAAAAACGATATGTCATACCACCATTTCCGAATGTCTTCCAACGCGGAAGTCGAATTAGAAGGCGGAGTGATTACCAATAGGGCTGGGTGTAAGATAAAGAAAACGAAATTTGCAATTTGAAAGCATTTTTACCTTCTCGTATACGAAGTATACAAAGAGAAAGTATTGTAATCGTCAAAAAATTCGAACTCGAGATTTTGACGAATCTCCACGTTTTAGACCTCCCTGAGTCCGAAAAACACAATTTTGGTATTATGTCTGTCTGTGAACACGATAACTCGAAAACTATTAGAGCTACGGGGATGAAATTTGGTATGTGGTCTTTAAACATAATTTGTAGGTTTCTGTCAAATTTTGGACAAAATCTGTCTACGGGAAGTGTGTCTGTCTGTATGTCCGAAGTCATGCGAACATTATAACTCAAAAACTTGAATAGCTAGATGGATAAAGTTTGATACACAGTTTTATCGTCATGAATGTAGGTCCGTATAAAATTTTGGGCCATATCCGTCAACGGGCTGACTGTCTGTCGGTCTGTATAATCGCATACTTGTTCAACTCCATGCGCATGCTTTCTGGTAATGCCTGTGCAAAGAAGGGACGCTCCGAAAACTTGGCAGTTTGCCAAAAACCATTTCTGGCGGCGAGATTTTATAAGGAAGCAAACATTTAGGTCGTCTCGCCCGGTCCTGTCGCGCAAAAAAATGCGCAGGGGATTTTATCTGTTTTCATCCTTCAAACCACGTGTGGTTCTAACTTTAGTTAACTTGCGACGGAAGTTCATTTGGTGTCTTTTATTATTCTAGCTTGTATGAACTATATTTTTCTATAAGTATGCTATGATGGTTCTATACATCCTATTTAATTTTGATTGTGTTTTCATAATTGATCTTTATCAAACATGTTATGAAGGAATTTCCCTCTTAAAGAATTTGAACTGTATTAAACATTTTGCAGCGTATACATCATTGTTCAATGCATTGATTATAAAGGAAGGATTACTCCACTTTGTCCTTGAGACGGTAAGAGTGGAAAATCGGTTCGCATCTAATCGCTACGCATCTCTTTGAATTTGTTTCTTTACGTAAATATTTTACAGTCACTATAATCTACAATGAGAACCTTCTGATAGTCATTAGATTCTGGGTTACATTAGGTTCGAATTTTTTTATCCACGCGGGGGGAAGGGAACAGCACCTTTTGGGGAAAGTATACGAGAAAGTTTAGGGGAGACCACTCCCTCTGGTTTTATACCGATTGACATAAAAATTGGACACAAATCTGCCATTAAGGTAAGAAGGCGACATACCAAATTTCAGAAGTTCGCCATTCTGGTTCTTTTCCAATTTTCTTCCATTTTGATGTATTTTTTACTTTCTATTTTTTCTTATATGTGTTTTTTATTTTATGTGTTTTAATTAATTTAATTATTAAAGAATTTTTGTAATTTAATACTATAGTTTTTGTTGATTAATTTTAGAAAATTTTGATGACGAAATCACTTGATGCTGCTGCGTTGAGCGCGCGTTAAGGTTTATTGTTATCAATATTATTTTTGTTTACTTCCTCTATTTCTTTTATATTTTTTAATTTTTGTTTTTCTATTATTAAATGAATTTATCTTCAATAACAACAATTCAAGTTCACTTTTTCTGTTGAAGACATATCTTATCTATAAATACTTCCAAAGGACTGTGTTTTCCTTCGAACAACGATGAAAAGCTTACCTCGTGTTCGTGTGTTTGATTCTCTGTGTCACTGATTATTTTATCTTTAAAGTTTTGAGAATATTCGTCATAGATAATTCTAATCACGGATTCTTCTACATTATTCCTTCAAGAAACATTCTTATAATCTAAAATTTCCGTCTATCAGCTGATTGTCGCATTCTCTTCTGTATCACTTTAGGTGGATCTTATGAGAAAACGTGTCTACATTAAGTTCTGAGATAAAAAATTTTTTAACGCAATCCTTTCCCATTATTATCTGTCTTTCAAGTTTCGAAATGTTGCAAGTCATCGGTTTTCCTACTTCCTCTGCAAATGTCATCTTAGCGAATGTATTTTTAATCAGCTTTAAGGAAAATTTTAAATCTCATGCATTCTTTCTCTCTTCTTAAATATAAACCAGCGGGAGTGGCCTCCCCTAAACTTTCTCGTATACTTCTCCAAAAAGGTGCTGTTTCCCCTCCCCCCGCTTGGATAAATTAGAAGACCACATACCAAATTTCAATTATCTAATGTAAGTTACTAAAAGATTTGCACACATCTAAGCAGCCTTTTAGCTTGCCAGCAATATCTCCGATCTGATTGTTACAAATTTACTACCGATAGTTGTAGTTGAAAATATCATGCACATTGGCAGAGTGCTTAAGAAATTAAAAAAGCTTGAAAAACAGAACTGATGAATCACTTGACACTAATTTTGGTTTGTTACTTTATAACTTTACTTTTAACAATTACTTTCGTTCTGTCAGAGTAAAAATAATGTAAAATCCACTCAGAAAAAAATGCATTACGAAATATACAAAATAAAACTAACCGCAAATCAAATATGCAACTCTTATTGAGAAAAAGTTTCGGCGTGAAAGAAAAATTAAAAGAAAACCATCCATAATTAATTCACTTTTATTCGAGAAGAATTTGGCATTGAGCCAAGACAGAACGTATTACGGGAACAGCAGTAAAAACGCGTGCCTTTCTTTTGCTTCGTACAATGGCGAAGAAATCAAATACGCAAAGTCAAAAGTTTGCTTATCTTTATTTTCAGACTTCGAAAAATATTTCAGAGGTTTTTCTGTTTTTTATAGACTTAGAATTTTCTCGTTTTTTCACAAAATTTCACAACTTCGAGTTAAACTTTTAATCTTATTATACTTTTCACTAACTAATTATTCATTTTCATTAATTATATTGTTTCTATTATTATTATTTTGGTTATCGAACAAATTTTTAATCAACTTTAAGGAAAATTAAAAAAAAAAAAATTTATCCATTCTTTCATTTCTCTTAAATATAAAAACCTTGCTTTATCCTTCTTTTTTTGGACTTTAAAAAAATTTTCGAATGTTTTCATTGAATTGACTTAGAATTTTCTTGGCTTCTGAACAGAATTTTAAGAATTAGATTTAAATTTTCAATCTTATTCTAATTTTTTCTTTCCCAGCGAACTTCTGACCAGCTCCAAGAAAAGTTTTAAATTCCTATCCATTCTTTTTCTCTTCTTAGATATAAAAGTTTGCTTATCCTTTTTTCGGACTTTGAAAAATATTTCAGAGTATTTTTTTGTTTTTTGACCTTCAAATTTTTCTTGGCTTTTGAACAAAAATTTCTCGAATTGATCTTCCAATATTATTTTATTTCATCACGTGATTTTCCATTTTCATTAATTATATATTTTTGATTGCTTGGTTCTCCTGAATTCGAATTTCTAAAAAAATTTTCATCACTAGATATTAGATTATAGCAATCTAGCTTTGAAGACCTACACAGACAGTATTAAATTTGTTTTTACATGTTTCTGTTAAGATAAAAAGATAGTGCTAAATCCTACATTCGTGATTAATTTGAACAAATTTTGAACACGTCATTGATGGTACGCTTTATGCTTATTTCTAGAGTATTGACTATGACTATCGTCTTGCATTGATAATTCTAATCATGCATTCTTTTTCAATTATCATACATTGAAAAATCTCATAATCTTAAATTTCTGTCTATTAATTGATTAGTAATCCCTATGTGCCACTTGATATTTTCTTAGAACTTCGAGAATATTCTTCTTCGTGTTTCATCATTACTAATCGGCATTCTTATGCCGATTAAAGACTTAAGTTTTTTGTCTTCCCCTCACCCAATCACATTCGCAAATGACTTAGTTCTCACACAAGTTCAACCAATAATGTTACTGAACCTTTTCATCAATTTTTTAGAGTTCCTTATAAATTTCTAACTTTCTTTCGAGAAATCAATCTGATTTGATTTTTGTGATTCTACTGTGTTTCCGACTTTCTCCACCTCCTCTTCATCATGAAACGTGCGTTACCTGAACCTACTACTTCAGCTGCTCCTGCGAAGAAATCCCCAACATCCAACAACACCGATGGCTTTACTTCTGACTCTATTCCTTCACACCATTACCACCTCGGTGAGGACAACTATGCTGTGGTCAGTGATTTCGGGTATGTATTAAATGTACACATCTGAAAGTTCGGAACGAAAGAAAACGGCAGAATCTTCCCAACCAAAAATGGTGTTAGTTTTTCACCTTTCGTGTGGGCCCTCTCTCCTCCCGGTGCTCCAGAACTCTTATTATCTAACTACTGACCGACCTCGTCATTTTGAACCGCGGTCAGATGACGAGGGCGACACCAGAGCTGGCACCCCTTCTCCAAACTTTCACCTCACAACAGAGGGAGGACGTTTCACACCTACGTGTGATTTAACGGGCAACACAGTTACACAGCTACCATTTTTGTTGATTGAATGCAGTTCCAAATTTTAGTATTTTGCCGCAGAGTATAATTTTTCATTCGGTTGTGGAATTCATCAAAAGATGCTACATACATTCGGAAATTCATCTGCACGTTGTTCTTCCAAAAGTGAGGTGATTATTGTCTCGATTCATAGGTGCAAGACCGTATTGCTGCTACTTGTTTCCAATCCATACTGACACAGCTAGGAAAAGAGAAACCGCACTCAAATACTGACTGCGCGAATCGTCAAGTGTGAAAGCAAACATGACACGGCAAAAAAGTAAACAACTTTGCGCCGTAACGGTTGAAACCGTGTAATGTGAAAGGGGCCGAAGTGTGTGTGTCAATTTTTTTTCCCTTCAATACAAAGAAGTAAAATCAACCAGCGGGAGTGGCCTCCCCTAAACTTTCTCGTTTACTTTTCAGACATTTGTCATTTCCCTTCCCCCTGCGTTGATAAAAAGTTCGAACCAACTGTAACCCAGAATGCAATGACTATCAGAAGGTTTTTCATTGTAGATTATAGTGATAGTAAAATATTGAGGTGAATAATCATATTCAAAAAGATGCGTATGTATTAAAACTTCGCAATATTTATTTTTTTTATCAAACTCTAGCAATGTGAGTTCCGCGTGCGGAGAAGAAAACAGGAGAATAGCTTGCTCGCTGAATAGCTTGCGCATGCGCAGAGATTGCCTCCAGTACGCAAGTAAAACGAGACGCCCTAAATGTTTGCTTCCTTACAAAATCTCGCCACCAGAATTGGTTTTTGGCAAACTGCCAAGTTTTTGGAGCGTCCCTTCTTTGCACAGGCATTTCTACCACTACGCATGCGTATGGAGTTAATAAATATGCGATTATACAGACCGACAGACAGTCAGCCCGTTGACGAATTTGGCCCAAAATTTTATACGGACTTACATTCATGACAATAAAACTGTGTACCAAATTTTATCCATCTAGCTATTCAAGTTTTTGAGTTATAGTGTTCACATGACCGCGGACATAGAGATATACAGACTTCCCGTTGACGGATTTTGTCCAAAATTTGGTAGAAACCTACAAATTATGTTTAAAGACCACATACCAAATTTCATCCCCGTAACTCTAATAGTTTTCGAGTTATCGTGTTCACAGACATACAGACACACAGACATACTGACACACAGACATACAGACAGACATAATTCCAAAATTGTGTTTTTCGGACTCAGGGAGGTCTAAAACGTGGAGATTCGTCAAAATCTCGAGTTCGAATTTTTTGACGATTACAATACTTTATCTTTGCATACTTCATATACGAGAAAGTAAAAACGAAAACAAGCTTAACTTAAAATTTTCGAAATGCAGTAGACTCGCGGCTATTCGGTGTCCGTACTATCCGGCCTTGTTAAAAAAATAATTATCGGTTATAAAATGAGTAAAATGGTTTAAACGGAGAAGCAGTCATAAGTCATATCAAGGACTTTTTTAAATGGCTAAAAATTGTCAGTTTGGATTCTAAAATCATAGGACTGCCTTAACACGTTAGTATAATCATTGTGTTTGTGAACAATTTAACAATTACGAAGGGAACAGTAAAATAATTTTTATAAGAATTAAGCCAACATTTTATGTTTGTTTATTTTAAAAATGTACCCTGGTGTCCAAAAGTTAAACACAATTCTTAAGATGCGAAAAATTTGTAGTTAACATGGATGCTATGGTTCGCAATCAGTTACGGAGAACCGTGGGACATACTATCGTCGGAACTCACATTTTACAGTGAAGATGCGGTCAGGGGAGAGACCAGAAAGGGATGAAGACGAAAAGGGATTTCCACTCATCCCGTTTCACAGAAAGCTGATAATAAGATGAAACTTTAATCAATGGTTTTGTTTAAAGTACTCAATGTTTACAAACATTTTCGTAAAAACAGCACGAATATTGGGGAAGCTATAAAGGTTTCTTGAAAAAATCCCAAATTTTTCCGCGCGTTGTTTGCTTATAACATGTAAAATTTTCAACCAAAATGTACGAAACTTACAGAATATTTGACAATATGTAAAAGAAGTACTGTATTAAAATTTCAGTTAAATGCTTTGAATATTACAAGAAATACGAGTATTTGTAGTAAATAATTTTCATTTTGTTTCTCTTAAGAGAACAAAAACAATTCAGCTCTTGCAATGCTGATATCTTTCTGAATACTAACGATAGTGAAGTGGGATTTTTATACAAGTTGCCCTATATATCTGGATTTTAAATTATGAAACAAAAATTACGCTACGCTTCGCACGTGCATTTTACACAGTAAAAAAATATTTACTACAAATACTTATATTTCCTGCAATATTCAAAGTATTCAATTCAAATATATATAATATTATAATACGGGGCTTCTTTTATATATTGTCAAATATTCTGTGAGTTTCATACAATTTGGTTGAAAATTCTGCATGTTATAAGCAAAAACATGTGCAAATATTTGGGATTTTTAAAAGAAACCTTTATATCTTCCCGAATAATCGTTATATTTTTAAGAAAATGCATGTAAATATTATGCACATCAAAAATAACCATTGACGAAAGTTTCAACTCATTATCAGCTTTCTGTGAACGGTATGCGTCGAAATTCCTTTTCGTCTTCATCACTTTCTGGTAACCCCTTTAAATGCCTTCGTGACAAAATCTTCACTGTAAAATGTGAGTTCCGACGATAGTATGTTCCACGATTCTCCGTAACTGATTACAAATCATAGTATCCGTATTAACTCCAATTTGTTCGCATCTTAAGAATTATGCATAACTTTTGAACACCAGTGTATGTACTGTACAGTGTAAAATGATTTATATTTCCTGTAATTAAGTTAGACATGAAATTTATCTTAAAATGTATGCAATGTTTTTTGATCAAACGAAGCAAGGTTTCCATTCTAACACGACCTTTCAGCATTTTGTCTGTCTGTAAATTTGTTTGTTACGTAGTCACTATGTTCCTTGACAATTTCCATATTGTCGTTATAAATACCAATTTCATCGAGATACTTCTTCCATCTTCATGTGCGTTTGCCGCTGGTTAAAGATATGATAGTAAAAATTTCTTTCTTGGGAAATTAATGTCTTATAAGAGTTTTATTTCATTCGTTTTTCATTGCATCGCTGAAATATTTTATTACACCGACTTCTGCATTTGTTTTGCAAAGTTTTTGTATTTGTTTGGGAGTAAAATGTGTACATAATTTCGCTGAGTGATACTGTACATTGATTGTAAATGTAACTTTGTAAGAGAGTGCAGAGAAGGGGACAAAAAAGGTCGACAGTCAAATTATGATAACCGGTGGCCCTTTCAAACAATGCTGTCTTCACAATGAATGACAACATTGCCTAAACATGTAAAGACTGCGATGAAAAGCAAATCTTAATTTTCGTTTTTATTTGGGGAAGGGGGCGAGGTCTATTGTTCGCGGAACTATTAGTATTTTTGGACTTTCCTTGTCTATAATAAACTTTTAAAACGTACAGTGCAGTGCATAACAAGCATTTATAAAGTACTAGTCTGTACTAAGAAGTCATGGGGTCTAATGGAAACCATACATATTAGTTAAAGCATGTACCAAGTAAAGAAAATTTATTAATCAATAATATTAGAATGAAAAATGTGTAAAGATTTTTAACTTTCAAGGATTAAAAATAAATCAATTAAATTTTAAAGGTGATACTAAAATGATGAGACAATGGGAGGCAGAAGAAGGTAGTGATAGGGAGCGAAAACACTCGGGGGAGAATTTTGTCACTCAAGGATCGAACCCACAGCATTAAGTTAGGGGTGCGATACCTTGATGAATTTGCTATGGGGACGTACTGTCCTACCGCCAGGAGAAAAACCCTGAGCAGGGTTGCCTCGAAAAGAAGAGTCGAAGAAAGGAGGGATAGAGATATAAAATCGACCGCAACATTTGGCAACCTAAGCGCACTTCCGTTAGGCGATGAATTCGTTTTCGAACGAAGTACTAAGAGAAATGAGACTGCCGCCGGTTCTACCTATGCCAAGTGAAACCAGCTTGAGTGTTCTCCAATAAACTTTCTCGTATACTTCCCCAAAAAGATGCTGTTTCCCCTCCCCCCGTGTGGATAAAAAAAGTCGAACCTATTGTAAACCAGGATCCAATGACTATCAGAAAATATTTAGGTAAAGAATCAAATTAAAAGAGATGCGTTCCGATTTCTACTTTTGCTGGCTCAAGGACCAAGTCACATAATCCTTCCGTGTGCACAGATTGCTACCAATACGCATGCGCAAGGAGAAACGGATGAAAAAAAGCGCCAAGCAGGAGCCAATAAATATCATGCACAGAAGATTGCGTCCAGTACGCATGCGCGTGGAGATAGCGGATTCGTTGGAGATGCGATTATACAGACCGACAGACAGCCAACCTTTTGACGGATTTGGCCCAAAATTTTATACGGACCTACATTCATGACGATAAAACTGTGTACCAAATTTTATCCGTCAGGCTAGCCCAGTTTTTGAGTTATAGTGTTTACATGACCGCGGACATACAGATAGACAGACTTCCCGCTGACGGATTTTGTTCAAAATTTGATAGAAACCTACAAATTATGTTTAAAGACCACATACCAAATTTCATCTCCGCAGCTCTAATAGTTTTCGAGTTATCGTGTTCACAGATAGACACACAGACAGACATAATTCCAAAATTGTGTTTTTCGGACTCAGGGAGGTCTAAAACGTGGAGATTCGTCAAAATCCGGGGTTCGATTTTTTTGACGATTACAATACTTTCTCTTTGTATACTTCGTATACGAGAAAGTAATAAAGTCCTTTCCTTCACCCCCAAAATGTAGTGGAATATCCCGTTTCCATAACGACTGCCACAGGCATGTCTGGTGTCTAGGGTTTTTATCGTGGCGGTAAGACAGTACAGATCGAAGGTGAAACGGTCTTTCGTGATTTCGGCTGTCATTTACATTGCAGTTTTTTTATTTTAGTTATTGTTGAATTTTGAATGAAGGGGAGGGTTTGATAAAATTTATTTACAAGTTTTTGAATGAACAATTATTTTTTTTTATTTTTAGAAAGGCCCAAGTCGCTGACTAAAACTATATTGACGTTGACCTGACCGCTCTCTGGCTCGCCTCGAAATTAACCTCTTTTTTTGCGCCTTGGCGTTTCATATATATAAATAACTATTATTTTCGACACAATATTTAATGAATCATAAAACTCAGAAAGCGAGTCAATTTAATACGAAATATAGAAATATGATAAAGTATGAAGGATAAAAATAAGAAAGATATTTTTTTAAAATCGACATTTAGGGGCAGCCTTTTAGCCCGAGGCCCCTGGCGAGCGCCTATTGTGCCCTTGATTTAATCCGCTCAAACTATTTATGCAATTTTATGGGACCACTGTTAGGATATTGTTTCCTTCCTGTATTAGCAAAATATATACCGAGGTGAATCAAACTCGATTTGCCTCTCTCTCTTTCTTTTTATTTCGAATTAGAAATCAGAATAAGGCAAGTATTACTAAAATTTCTTTTTTTTTCTTCTACATTTTTATAGAAATTTTCAGTTTGATAGCTTGATTCAAGTTTCTTAAATTAGCCTATTTCATCAGTTCTACATATTTCGGAACTGAATACAAAATAGCTTTAACAATGGAAAATATTGTTTAAAATAGACATTACATACAACAAACGATAACAGTACAGATTATGAAGATTCTATTGTTCCAAATCTTTTTATATACAGTTTTAAACAATGCTGTTCACATAATCTAAATAATGTCCAAAAGCATTATTGCTAAGATTTATCGGAGGAAAACATCGTTTGTCCGCCATCTTGAAAAGTTGCTTGGAAGGTTGGTTTTATTTCTGACGAAATCAAGTTTTCTTGGAGCATCCTTTGCAGCTCGCAGTCTTATTTTCAATAAAGGTTAGTAATGAATATCTTACACAAGAATTTGACTTTTTATAAATTTACTATGAGAAACTTCATCTAGAATTATTGAACGTTTCTTAATTCTTCGGTAGCCGAAAATTCTACGTAAGTTCCATAGGCCTTTAACGCTTTATTTCCTAATCAAGCAAATTTGTAATATTTTCTCACCAGAAAATTTAGCTTGCTTCGGGACCGTTTAGACAGTCAGGTTGGTGAATTGTTCTTATATTTTTCCTGGTAATTTCATCTAACTTGGGTTAGCTGGTAGTTTCAGAGCGAGTCAAAACAATTCTTGTCATGATTTTATTTGCATCACATTTATCCACGCGAGAATAGATCATTTCATACTTATACAGAGGTCATCCGAAAGGTGAAAACTTACCTAAGGGTAAAAGTAAAATTTAAGGTGCGAAGCCGTTCCTCTCTACTTAGGATCGCCAACTTTTTGTCGCCAAGAGCAAGATGGCTTGGCGTTGTGAGAACATTTGTTTTGGGTGCGCAGTAAGCATTTCATTATTGCCTTGTGCACGCAATGCCTGCGCATTGCAAGTGTGTTCTGGGCAAATTTTTTTAACTTAAAAAATCATCAGCGGCTTCGCTTTCAGCAAAGCGGGAAAATAGTAGCTTCGCTTTTTCATTGAATGTTAGGAACCTAGGTTTTTTTTAATTTCCAAAAACGAGAATTTAATTTTATTTATTGTCATTTTATTTGAAGCCATTTTCATTACGACGTCACACGAAACAAATGCATTATCCTATCTGTCAAAAATCTAAATGTAGAATTCCAAACGAAGTTTTATTCAAATTCGAAGAAATCGACCAATGAAAGCGTACATAGCACATACCTGACCAATAAAATCTCAGCGCTGAAGCGCGAAATAAAAATATAACGATTCCTGCGCGAACAAGACACGAATATCAACATTCCTGCACAACCAAAACAAATGTTCTGACGTCGCCAATCCGTCTTGTTGGAAATTCAAATGAAAGTGCTCAGTCACTGAATGAAACGCATCTCATTGGCTAATTTCATGACGTAGCCGAAGTTACGGCACTAGTCGAAGTTGATTGGTTGTTACAATGTATATATTTTGTTCATTTGGGTTTTTAAGCAAGCAAGTCGAATGGATGGCTGTCAGTGAGTGTGTAAGCTGCAAGACAGCAGCATGTTACTTTTTAAGTAAACTGTATTAAAGCTATTTTGTATTTTAAACTGCCTGGTATCTGCGTTAACTCTGCAACATTACACTCACGACAGGCCAATCCGTCTTCTGCTTGGCAGCTGAAGCTGAGAGACAGAGCTTCGTACAGTAAAATTTACTTTAACCTACCTATGATTGTGTTTTTAGTTTTAGAAAAATTATTATTATTACTATTAATCGACCTGGAGGGAACCGACCAGATAAGGTTTACGGTTATACAAAACTCTCCCATTGTAAAGAAGAGTTGCAGAAAGAAGAGAAAAATAAAATAAAACAACAATTTACACTGAAAAAGTCTGAAATGAATGTCTTAATTGCAGGTGTAAGGAATACCAAATGGATTCTTTCTATTCATATGAAAGTGCTTTTCCATTAATAAGGTCCTAGCCAAAAACACAGCCAAATCTTAACGGTAACGCGCCGAATTTTAACTCTCATCGCCAAATCTTAACGATGAATGACAGAGTCAACATTCAAGAAGAAGGGGTGACGATTACACTAAAGGAACAGCGCATATACGAAACACAATCGGCCACAAACTTTAGAGGAATCTCCATGTTTTAGATCTCCCTGAGTCGAAAAGAAATAAACATTTTTATCTGAGCCAAAATATGTCTTTTTTTGCCTGTCGGTCTGTAAGATGGTAACTCAAAAACGCAACGCACACGAAATATGGTATGTGGTCTTTTCATCAAATTGTTACATTTGTATCATTTGGACAAATCGTCGATGGGAACAGACGAACGATCCGTCTGTTCGTCGGTTCCCTGTCCTTGCGAACATGATAACTTAAAAACGAAAGTAGCTAAATGGATGAAATTAAACATATAAATTTATCATTGGAATTATAGATTTGCATCAAATTGTGGACTTGATCCCTCGAAGGGTTGACCGTATACCGGCCTATATAATTGGAAGTATGTGAACGCGATAACTCTGAAACGCAACGACTTAGAGAAAAGAAATTCGGTGTGAAGTCTTGACACAGACCAAATTTTATAAGTCTCAACACCAAATTTTGTTCCAATATGTAGAAGGGTACATATATCGAAGAGAAATACTCAAATTTCTTCATTGAACTATGAAATGCAACACGCGCCATATGGTGTTAGCGGAAAGAAAAGTCGAGGGAGAACAATCACGCTGGTTCATATTAGCTACTAATAATGGAATAATAATATTAGCTACTAATAACAAATAAGGAACAAATAATCAAAAATTGGGACTTTTTCAGCAAATTTTGGACATCTGTTAACTTTTTCTTGAGCTTGACGCAAAAAGGAAAATTTGTTTGCTTACTGTTGAAATGAAGGGGTTTTTTTTCTACAAAGCAACTGCCAATCATTAGGCAACTTGCAGAATAACTCTTTATTTCATAGAATATCTAGTGAATATGTTGAGAGAGAACTGTCAACTTATTACACACTTCCTCCGTTAATTCGTGAAATACCTAGTTATTTTACGAAATAATGATGGTAACATACACAGTTTATCATTTGTCTATAATCACAAGAATGTTATAAGTTGGCATTAATATAATTTAGTATTTTCTGTATTTTTCTTTTATTAGGAAAACAATATACTTTATGATCTCATTATCTCCCTCATTTAATGCTTTTACAAGTCACTGCTGGTTTAGATGTTTTCGTGTAGTCTTTATTTCAGCAATCATAGTGTAACCTGTCTCTTAAATGCATGTAACAAAAAATATAATTACAAAATTAGTGTATTTATTGAGAGTTATTTCGAATCCAATGTTTCTGAAAATTTTCACAATGCACATACACAACAATAGTGCAGTTGAAATATAATTAAATAATCAATATTTTAAAAACTTTATCTATTTCTTCTTTGTTTCAGTCAACACACAAACATTTCAATAGTTAAAGGAATATTATTATCATCTAAACAATACAAGACAAATTATTGTTTTTTGCCATTTCTAATCCTGACATCTCTCGATAAACAAAGTTCTCTTAAGAAGTTGTAAAAACCGACTGAAATATTTTGTTATTTTATTTCAGTTGGAAAAATGTCTTGATAATGAATGGGAGTCAACCAGAAAATTTTCGAAAACATTAGTAAGTTTAATTTTCTTCGTAGTCAAATAGTGTAGCTAGTTAAAACTGTTAAAATATCAATTGCACTTTCATGAACACTTTTGGTTATATATTATCCGTGACTAATAAACCAGTAATGACTAGTTTACGGTAATTGAATTAACTTTTATTGAAGGAACTTCACAGAAGCTAATTTTCTAACTTACAACATTAAGCCCTTTGCTCAGCAACCTTGACTCCAAGAGATCCCCAAATAGTCTGATAAAAACCAACTACATTTGGCGTCAACTTAGCCACTCGCCAAAACACGCATATTCGAAATTTATATTTTAATATATAATCAATCGAAAAAAATTCTCCTTAATTTTTTAAAATTTCCTCTCAGTTTCTCACTTAAATCTCATCTGTTCTCTTCAGGCGTCCGTCAAGATCTGCCGCATATTTATTGGCGAGAATCATTAAAATTCCACAAACACGACAGGAATGTAGACAAATTTCTAATTTACCAAGCCTCAAATCATTCATCTGCACATTTTTTATTTATCATTGGCTCTTATAGAGGTTTTTTTTTAATGTCACGAAACTGAAAATATTTTCTTGCGAGTTCTTATCATTTCCATCTAGACTACATTCGAACAAAGGTTTATTGTTCGCAGCAGTTGCTTCCCTATAAAAAAATTCACCAGGAATTCTATTTGTTAAGACAGATTAAAGACTTAGTCGCGTGAGATATTAGTAGTGTCAGTTGAGGTAATTGGGGGCGAATTTTACTGACTCTGTCATTTTCTTCTCCTTAAAATGATCTAATGCGATGGAGAAGATATCTATATTTTTTGTGAGTGCATAAACATATTCTGTAAGGTTTATTTTTCAAATATTATTTATTAATTACTCAATGCCACTTCTAAGAGCGTTCTTATTTTCCCCCGAAGTGTCCCCAATTACCCCAAAGACTACTGGGTAATTGGGAACACGTATTTCGGCTTCTTATTACAGTAACGAATTTATTTGAAGAGAAAATATTTCAAATGATTAGAAACTGCTGTAAATTGCCTCAAAATGAATTTAACTGCCTTTTCCCTATTATCACAAAATACTGTTTTTTTTAATACTTATCAGCAAAATATCTTCTATTTCATGGAATATCGTATATAAACTATTATAATTATTTACCGCCTTCCATTTGGTGTAATTTTTAGTCATTCTGACTCAAATTTTGTCGGGAAAAGGTGGAAATGAATTCTTATAGAAACTTAAATAACTGAATATTATGACACACTAGAAGGGAAAATGTAAGATTTAAAAATCATACATAAAAATTAATAAAAACAAATCGTTCAATTAAGCAATGGAAAGTAGATTTTCCACTTAAAATCGAAGATTGTATTCATTATTCTACTAATTTTTCCTGACACTCTACTTGAAAACCCAACAATTCTTTCCTACACTCCACTTCAAAGAAACGATCTGGGAGTATAGCTTTTAACTGACTATCGGTGAGATTTCCCGCCTTGAATGGAAAACATAGTCATTCCAAAAAAATGGTACTTTTCCGTTAGCCGGGCGCAAGCGAAAAATCGCCAAATAATGTAGAATTCCGCTAAATTTCTTACAACCATTCTCTTGGCGACTTGGCTCGCGTTTGGTTCACAATTGGCGACATTTGCGCCCGGCTAACGGAAAAGTACCCAAAAAATATATCCAACAAAGAAGGGGTTTGAAAGCTCTTCGATATCACTGCTGGACATTGATTTTTTGTCAATGATATTCCAGAGATTTTAGGAGCAATTCGTAGTGTTGATTCCAAATCTGGCGTTCTTTTCGTCAGATTGGCTGTAATTTTTGAGATAAAGTGAAAATTAAATTTTAATAGTTAAATGTATACACTATTCAATTCGTATTGAAACTGCCAAATATATAAATCAATACTAAAATTAAATCAGTGCATTAAATCAACTTAATCCTAAACAGTAATCATTATATAAATCAGAAGATAAATCAATAGAGAAATCACATAAAATCTATGTAAAATGTATGATAAAGAATAAAATTAAAAACAATATTAATGAATTAAATGAAGAAATACATCTCAACAAATAAATTAGATGAATCAGAATGGTATGGCAAAAATAGATGATGATATTAAATTAATTTCACTGAAATGAAAATTAAATAAGTTCATGGTTCACAAGTTCATAAATTTGATTCCTGAAAAAGCTTTTATATGATTTCCTTTTACGTACATGGAAGATTCGAGTTGGAGTCTCTAGCAGTAATCTGCCAACATATGTGTGTCCCACCTCCCTTGATATCTTCGTTCCATTACTTTAATATCGTTGTAGCCGAAATATTTTCTTAAAGTTGTTTTAATTTCTGTTACTTTATGTTTTATGTCTGTATGTTACGTCCTGAACTAATAATATATTCAAAGTCGTGAACTAATAAGATTCGGAGATTAGTTTTTCAAGTGTTGCCCTAAACAAAGAAAGTAACTAAATTTGATGTTTTTTAGACCAAAATAACATTTTACTATGCATATACATTCACCTGTTGCATTTCATCGACGAAATCATGTGTAAAGATTATGGCGTGGATTAGGAACTAAAAATTGCAATAATTTCACATACTTTTGACAACTTTGAAAGGAATCTGTGGCAGGAAGTTATAGAAAATAAAATAGAATTTATTGCTCTTAAGAAGTTGAGTACTTAATGCTATAATGAAGAGATCAAGAGAAATTTTTAAGTTAATGAAAAACAGTCTAATTTCGACACTTTTACAGACCTCCCTTTACTTAATTCCTCTCGGTTTAGTTTCCCTTTAATTTCTACAAATTTTTGTTTTCTCATATACGAATTATCCAAGGAGAAAGCATTGTAATCGTCAAGAAGTTTAACCAGGAGATTTTCATTAATCTTCAATGTCTGAAAAATAGTCATTTTTGGAATTATGTCTGTCTGTCTGTTGGTTGGTCTGCGAATACAATAATTCTTAAACTAAACATTATAGAAAAATGGTAGGAAGCCTTTACGCAAAAATTGTAGACATCTATGAAATTTTGGATGAAATCCGTCCACGAAAAGTCTGTCAGCCCGTCCGCGTGTATGTGAAGTAGGTTACTCTAAAATGCAGTGAGCCGAATGGATTTGGTGTATGTTCTTGCCACTAGAATAGTTTATCTAAACCAAATTTCGGACCAAATCCTTGAGCGGGTTGACTGTCTGTCGGTCCGTCTATTCGTGCGTTTGCAAATGCGATAAAATAAAAACTCCACGAGTTAGATAAATGAGAGTCGGTATGTTGTCTAGTCACCAAAACTGTAGATCTTTATCCAATTTCGGATCAAAAATTGTAAACCTTTATCCAATTTCGGGTTCAAAACTGTAGATCTTTATCCAATTTTGGATTCAAAATTGTAGATCTTTATCCAATCTTGGATCCAAACAGTCGAGAGGATGGTGTTCAAAATGCATACTCGGTTTTCTTCATTTTCCTTCGAAACGGAAAAAGCGTCAGCTTGTGCAAATAAAGAAAAAAGTCGAGAGAAGAATAATCTCTGCGGTTTGGATTAGGAACTCATCGTGCTTTTTCTAAAAAATCATCAACTGTCTCTCGCATGGGTGGAAATAACACAAGGATATTATAATCAAGCATCTATGGCTCCAGACGAAACAGAATTTCGCTAGAATGCAGTACAAGTGATGCGCTCTATGAAAACCGAGGAAGACGAAAGAAAACTAGTTTAAAAATGGTATTTTGAACGAAAATAGGTTTACGCTGAGAATCATATTTCGGCAGCGTTTTCAGTTAAGCTAAAAAGAAAAAAAAAACTCAAGTGAACTATTCAATTTTTGTTCAGCAATAGAAAAAAAGTCGTAAAGTCGCCTTAAATAATGGCGCAGGCGAATGAAAAATAGTTTAAACTTTTGTCTTTTTTGAAGAAAATGAAAATATATTTTATTTTCCCTTTCCCTTGTTTTCCCAGAGAGCATTCCTGGCACTACAACCTAGTGCAATTCTGCTTCTTTTGGAGCCATAGAACTTCTGAAGGCCTTCTGAGGAGGAGAATTTTAATTGTAACAATCCTGCATTTTGTAAATTCTTAATTATTTGAATATTTGAAGTTTCCAGCTGTATTGGAAGCAAACCCTGTATCCATTCAAACCAACAGGCAACTCTAGTAGTTATAGGTACCGGGGGTCCAGGGTGTCGTTATGTATTTAAAGGTTTAGATACTATGTAGGAATAGTTTCTAATAATAATCTTTATTCCCTTTTCTTTCCTTTCTTTACTGTATTATATACCCCACCCACACTCTTTGGACCATCTATTTTTTAATTGGACTTCCCATTGAAAAAGTTAGAAGAGTTGGTGTTTGCACGCCAAATGTATATAAATTGAGAAGGCGCAAAATTAATGTCGACGTTCAAACTGCAGTAAGAAGAACTTCTTGTAGGCATGGAAAGGAATTCGAATACATTTATTAAAAACACATATTACTTTAAAAACCATGATGATAATATGTGCCAACTAGGCATACACATAGACAGACATACTGTCAGTACTTAACTTAAACTGACTTACGCTGACTTGTTGTTTCGCAGAGGAAGAGAGTTCAATACAAGCGAGCGAAACGACAGCGCCATTCAGCAGTGGCTGAATTTGCATGAACTGCTATCGTTCGCCAATGCTTGCCTTCACAATTTTTACTGAACATTTATTTATGGTTTGATTTTAAATTATAATTATGTGTAAGCATATGATATAATTTTTAAAAAGATTTTATTTAATTATACTTTTACTAGTGTACTGAAAAGAAGAAATTTTTTTATAATTATTTTCTAATATTTTATTTTAACTTATAATTCATTATAATTTCTATTGAATTTTGAAACCACTTTTTTCTCGAATTCAAACTCAATTCTCCACTAGTATTTAATGCAAAATTTGTTAGTTAATTGTAAACTGATAAATAAAATAAATATTCTTAAAATAGTAAAACAGTATATTGTCATCAAGAATACGCAAGTGTATAAATTTCAAAATTTTAAGACACAAGGAAGTGAGTAAAAAATCGATTACGAAATTCCAACTTTCAAATATGAAACACGTCAAATTAAATGAAAAGTGTGCAGAAACAGTTCGTTATTTTCAGTAAAAAGCAACTAAGCGTTCTGCATTAGGATTTTATTTCGGAACAACATCTGAGTCACTCTGAAATGTGGAATTGCCTTTCAACACTATGAAACGAATGATAAGAACAACTTTATATTGTAAAAGTAGTTTCTACTTCTTTGAACGTATTTACAATAGTAATTCTCCTTCGGTACTTTATAATAACGATTTATTTAGTTGGCTTGTTCTTCCAACTTTTATAACGATTTCTTTTCTTTTCAAGATCTCTTCATCCTGGGATCTGGACTGCTGATATCCACTGTGATTGTGAGGTGGCCAGAATGACACAACCAAACAGACGGTGGATTCTACCTAAAAGGTGAACATTGGTTATACCATTCTTCGAGCTGTGGGACCAATCTGTATTTCACTTCATTCGTCTTTACTTGGATTGTGACAAATTACTTCATGGACTCTTCTTTCATTTACTTCGAGAAAAGTAGAACAATCCTTTCCGCGAAGAAATGTTCAGACTGCCCAAGAACCTCACACCTCACGCAAAATGTCTCAGAATCATTTCCCAGAGTAGAACAGTAATGTGTGTATAGCAGACTGAATTTTCTTCCAACCCACATTTGGGTTAATGTTGCTTTATTAGTTTATACCGCTTTCTGCCTGTAAAAGTATTTGTAAGTATTCTCTTTTATTTGGAGACGAATTGACTGATCTGTGAAGAACTCCTAATTTCGTCTCCACTGAACTGGACTAATTAACAAAGAAAAACACTGCATCGACACTTTAGGACTAGTAAGAAAACTGCCACAAAAACATTTTTTTGCTATTGCATGTCAGTTATCGATACTTGTATTCTGCTGTTTTAAAATGTGCGTTACATGATTATTATTTATTGACATATTTAAAATAATTTTTACCTCCCGCAAAAGAAAAGGGAGGCGTTTAGATAGCCACACAGGCTTCAAAGTGCGGCATCTCTCGCATCCGGACGTTTACAAATAAAATTATGAGCCAGATGCGACAGCTGCTTGGTCAGTAGATGCGTTGTGTATTGTTGTCTTTTATTCACATGGAATAACCAGGCAGTAAGGATACAACATTCTTTCCACGTGTTTTCTGTTTTTAGTTGTGCGTTACATGGTCATTATTTATTGACAAATATTTAAAATAATTTTTATTTCCCGCAAAAGAAAAGGGAGGCGTTTAGATAGCCACACAGGCTTCAAAGTGCGGCATCTCTCGCATCCGGACGTTGACCATTCAAATTATGAGCCAGATGCGACAGCTGCTTGGTTAGTAGGTGCGTTGTGTATTGTTGTCTTTTATTCACATGGAATAACTAGGGCAGTAGGGATACAACATTCTTTCTCTGTTTTTAAATGCGCGCTACTTGGTCATTATTTAGTGGGAAATAATTAAAATAATTTTTACCTCCCGCAAAAGAAAAGGGAGTGTTCAGATGCAATCCTGCTGAATACTGTGTCATGCTGCTTTATAATCGGATT
>BGPR01000387.1:611659-629698 GCA_013235015.1 Araneus ventricosus | reverse complement strand
GGGATGCCGATTCCTCGGGGTTGCCTACCAAAGTCCGAATTCAGTCGGAACTTTCAATCCGCTGATCACACAGCTCTCTTCGGTCCTCCGGAGCCTGAAACCTCGTTCGAGACTCCTAATCCGTTTCTCTCCGCCGTTCTTCCCTCGAACATTCAGTTTTTATTCACCCCTGAAGGGGTGGGTGAAGTGGCGAAGCTCCACCTACCCTTTCCTACATTGGATAATGGTACTCTCGTTGACCAACAGCTCCCTTCCTAGTCGTCAACCCCGATTATGGGAAGGTTCTTGAGTTTTCGCCACCACCGTCCTATTCAGGGATGACACCAAAGGGTACCTCTAATGTGCTCGCTGACAGTGATGGATTCTTCGGTATTGTGGCGGCCCTCTCTGTGAAGCCATTTCTTTTGCGCCCGTCTCGTTAGCGATGTCCAGGTGCAACTCTCCTGCCGTTTACCGCCAATATGAAAAGGAACGGCACTCTTTTTCTCATGGGAACGTTGCTCGCGGGAAGGAAACCTTACAACCTCCCCCCCCCTTTAGTGAGAATTTTTTCGAGAGTTTTTGAAGAGAAAAAATTCTCTGTTTACACACACATACTAGTTCATACTACTAACAGAGGCATATTCACACTTTTTACCAACTTTAAAATTTTATCTTTCTGATATCTAACTTAACACAAAAAATATACACAATTAACACTTTTAAAATTTGGCATTTCCTGCACTCTCTTAAAGAACCTACATTTATATACAACTTAATAAGGGAAACTATCTGCCCTTTTAATTCGTACTCTTAGTTCTAGTTTCACTTCAGCTAAAAGCGTCAGCATTCGAATGGTTTTTTTCCGGCCTTGTGTATCACCTTATATTGAAAGGGTTGTAATTCGAGTGACCATCTCATCAACCTCGGATTTGATCCAGCATTTGATTTCAGCCAAACCAAAGGGTTGTGATCGGTCTCAATTGTAAAAATTTGTCCGTCTAGGTAATACTTCAGTTTTTTAATTGCATAGATAATGGCCGTGCATTCGCGTTCGGTTGCGCTATATTTCCGTTCTGCGTCCGAATTTTTTTTACTTAAATACAGAACGGGATGCTCCTCATTTTCCGCGTCGCGTTGGGACAACACGACTCCCATCCCTAGGTCGGATGCATCACTCTGGACAATAAATTCTTTTTTATAGTCAGGAGCGTACAATACGGGCTTTTGGGTCAATCTACGCTTTAACTCCTCGAATGCCTGGTTACATTCCTTTGTCCAAATTTTACTCTCTCTCTTAACCTTTCCCTTTAAAACATTGGTTAGAGGGGCTGCTATTACTGAGAAATTTTTAACATAGTGCGCGTAGTACCCAGCTAATCCTAGGAAAGCTCTAATTTGCGTCTTTGAAGTGGGAGTGGGAAAATCTAAGACTGCTTTAATTTTTGCCTCTGCGGGCGTTCGTACTCCACTACCTACGACGTGTCCCAAATATTTTGTGCGGTTTTGGGCAAATTTGCATTTAGATGGCTTGATCGTTAAATTTGCGTCGCCTATACGTTTCAAGACTTCATCTACGTGTTTCAAATGATCTTCCCAGTTATTCGAATAAATTGCAATATCATCTAAATACGGGACGGCGAAGCTTTCACAATTCTCTAACACCAGTGACATCAACTTATTAAAAAAATACGGGGCGTTGACTAACCCGAACGGCATTCTTAAAGGAACATAGGTTCCAAAATTCATCACAAACGCGGCATAACGCTGTGCTCTTTTACTAAGGGGAATCTGCCAGTAACCCTTTGCCAAATCAATCACTGTAATGAACTTTGCCACGGACGCACGTTCCACGCGTTCTTCAATATTTGGTAAGGGGAAATATTGATTGCGTATGCTAGAGTTCAACCGTCTGTAATCTATGCATGGCCTAGGCTCTCTACCGACTGCCTCTACCAAGATCATAGGCGAAGTGTAATCGGATTGACCGATTTCGATTATTTTTAAATCCAGCATTCTCTTAATTTCTGCCTTGAGAATTTCAGTCTGACGCTGAGAGGTGCGATACGGTTTCGACCTAATCGGGTTATTACTGATTAATTCTATATCGTGCTCGACTAAATGCGTTTTTCCTGGCTCATTTGAAAACACCTTTTGGTGACGGCCTAACAGTTTACGCAACTCTTCGATTTCTGAGAAACTGAGTCGTTCCTCAAGAGAGCTATCCCTAATTATTTCTTCGAAATCATACACATTTGGATCTGATGTCGGATACGGAACTCCTAATTCGTCTGATTCGGTTTCGGGAGTTTCTTTCCTTTCACTAATTAGAAGGTTAATTTTCTCCGGTCTCTGATGGTATGGTTTTAACAGGTTTACATGATATATTTGGGTGTTATCATTTTTGTTTGGCATTTTTACAATGTAATTGGTGTCCGAAAGTTGACTTTCAATTACCCCAGGGCCAGTCCACTGTACCGCCATTTTATTCGGTTTAGAGGTTGCGAGAACCAAAACCTGATAGCCTACTTGGAATTTCCGTCGGATCGCGCTTTTATCATACCAGGCCTTTCGCTTAACCTGGACCTCCGTCATTCGTTCAACCGCCAAGTCTTGCCACTGCCTCATTCTATTTATAAGCTCGAAAACGTATTCGGTCACGGAGGATTCCGATTCCTGTGGGTTTACCCAATGTTCGTACAATAGCACTTCAGGCGTCCTTAAATTTTTTCCGTGCACTAACTCTGCGGGGCTGAATCCCGTGTTTTCATGCGTCACTGTGCGCAAAGCTAGTAAAGTCGCCGGAAGGTTTATCTCCCAATCCTCTCCTGATTGTAAACACGGTACTTTTAACAACCGCTTTAATGTTCTATGGAACCTTTCGACTGGGTTAGATTGCTGGTGGTGCACTGAGCTGTGGGTCACCTTAATCCCGAACCGTTCGAAAAACTCTGTCGTTAAATGGCTCGTAAAAGAGGTTCCATTGTCGCATTGGATTTCTCGAGGAAATCCCAACTACTAGACAGTTAAGTCCTTTAAGTTGGTGAATTGTTCTCATCTTTCTCCTGATAATTTCATGTCATTTAACTTGGGTTGGTTAGCAGGTAATTATAGAGAGAGTCAAAAGAGTTCTTGCCATGAATTTATTTGCATCATATTAATCCATGCGAGAATAGATCATTTCATACTTACAGAACGGCCATTCGAAAGCTGAAAAATCACCTCAGATTGGGTTTTCAATTTTAGTATTATTATTATTAATCCAATGGGAAGGAACCGACCAGATAAGGTTTAAGGTTATACCCTCTCAGCGTAAAGAAGAATTACAGAAAGAAGAGAGAAAAAAATTAAATTAAAGCTCCAACAACAATTAATACGCAAAGTAAACTGAAAAAGTCTGCAATGAATGTGTTTATTGATGGTGTGTACTGAATGGAACTGGTTTTAGAACGTAATCATCAAATGGAATGTTTCTATTCATATGCAGAAAGAGGTGATAGTGCTTTTCCATTACTGAGGTCATAGGCAAAAACCCAGCCAAGTCCTAACGGTAACGCTCCGAATTTTAACTCTCATCGCCAAATTTTAACGATGAATGACAGCGCCAACATTCAAGAAGAAGGGGTTGCGATTAGTTGAAGGATACTGCGTATACGAAGCATACAAAGAGAAGTATTATAATCGACCACAAACTTTAGAGAAATCTCCATGTTTTAGAGCTTCCCGAATCGAAAAAGAAACATTTTTATCTCAGCCGAAATATGTCTTTTTTTTTTCTGTCAGTCAGTGAGCAGGTAATTCAAAAACGCAACGACCTATGCACACGAAATTTGCTATGTGGTCTTTTTATCGAATTGTTACATTTTTATCACAGTTTGGACAAATCCGTCGATGGGAACAGACGAACGATTCGTCTGTTCTTCCATCCATATTCTTGCGAACCCCATAACTCAAAAACGAATGTAGCTGCATGGATAAAATAAAACAAACAACCTCAAAAGGGTGACCGCATACCGGCCTATATAATTGGAAGTATGTGAACGCGATAACTCTGAAACACAATGACTTAGACAAATGAAATTTGGCGTGTTGTCTTGAAACAAACCACATTTTATAAGTATCTATTGTATGTGCTCGAATTCCGAAACCCACCGCGCTTTTGCGCATATACCACGTGGAGTTATTTGCTCTAAAATAGGGAAAAAGTGAAAAATGAAGGGGAGATGTTTACATTTTACTTAGCATGGCCTAACAAGGAATTCCGGAAATCCGCTCATCTTACTGATTAACTGTCACCCCTTTAAGGAGTAAAATCGTCCAAAAGTGCTTGTCTCGAAGAACTGAAACGATCAGTACCCCAAATTTCGTTCCAATTAGTATAAAAAAGAAGATATATTCAAAAGAAATACTCAAATTTTTTCAATGAACTATGAAACGCAACACGCGCCATATGGTGTTAGCGTAAGAAAAAGTCGTGGGCAGAACAATCCCGCTGGTTAATATTAGCTACTAATAATGAAAAATCGGGACGAATTGGGAACAAATAATCAAAAACTGGGACTTTTTCAGCTAATTCTGCACATCTCTTCACTTTTTTTTTTTCTTGAGCTTGACGCAAATAAGAAAAGTTCTAGTGAATATGTTGAGAGAGTATTATCAATTTATTACACACTTCCTCCGTTAATTTGTGAAATACTTAATTATTTTATGAAATAATAATGATAACATACTTTGATGGTAACATACACAATTTATCATTTGTCTATATTCACAAGAATGTTATAAATTGGCATTAATATAATTTAGTATTTTCTGTATTTTCTTTCATTAGAGGAAAACAATATACTTTATGATCTCATTATATCCTTCATTTAATGCTTTTACAAGTCGTCACTGCTAGTTTAGATGATTTCGTATAATCTTCATTTCGGCAATCGTGGTTTAACCTGTCTCTTAAATGTATGTAACAAAAATATAATTACCAAATTAATGTATTTAACAATCTAGTCGAGCAATATTTTGCTATCGTTCATCGCGTATTAAAACAAAGGTACCAATCTTCAAGAAATCAGGCCTAGTAAAAGGTTTAATGCTTAAAATTCTCATAAGGGATCATATACATATTTAAAATAGCACTGACTTCAAAATTTCGAATAGAAACACACATTTTTCTTAAAAAATTTCGAAATTACATAAAAATTTATGCTCGAATACCAAGTTTCATCATCCCAGCATATTTTGTTTCCCAATTATAAGCAAATGAAATTTTGAGTTTCTAATGTTAAAGTAAAATTTGGATTTTTATTGATATCTTGAGAAATAATATAACTATTTACCAGATTTTTTTATGTAGTAGTCTGAATTATTCTCCACATTTTACACTTTTACTTTTAAGATAATTTTGATCAGATAAAATGTTTTATGAAAATTGATGTTAAAAATTTTTTGAATAGCAACACTTATAAATTTTAACAGTAATCGAAGCAAATAGCAATTTGATAAGCCTATGCAAAATTTCAGCATATTCGTATGAGAAGTTTTGAAGTTACATGAAATTTTCAATTTTAGCTATAGAACAATACACTTAAGGGGGCGTCATATATTTCGAAAACGTTTTCATTATTAAATATCATCATTACATCACTTTATTTTTTAAATTTAAATATACAAACATTTAACTATTTATATATATAAATTAAAGTGATGTAATATTACACTATTTATTTTTTTACACATCAAGTTTTATCGCTTGTAAAATGTAGATCATTACTTTAAAAATAACATTTAAAGAGCGAAATAATTTAAAATACTACTAACGATATTTAAATGCAAGCAGAGAACTTCTCTATCTAAATGTGGAGACGACCCCTTTTCTATTTAGAACACAAAATTTCGAATATCTTCCGATATATACATGGCATATGAACCAACATTTATTTCTTGGGATATTTCTTCCTGAGAAATTTATTTATGACATTAAAAATGGGTGTTACTATTATAAATTTTGAAGTTAGTGTAATTTTAAATATTTTGATTACCCCTTATGAAATTTTTAACCATAGAATCTTTAAGTATACGTTATTTCCTGAAGGTCTGTAACTCTTTTTAATGCCCAATGAACTATCGCAGAATATTGCTGGGTGGATCCTTTTTTTTCACCCGCGAATGTACATCACAACAATAGTGCTGTTTAATATTAATTAAACAATCAACGTTGTAAAAACTTGTTTTGTTTCGTCTTTGTTAAAATCAACACACAAACATTTCTATAGTTAAAGGAATCTTGTTGCCATCTAAACAATCAAAGGCAGATGACTGCTTTTCGTCATTTGTTGTTTTAACGTCGCTCGATGAACAGTGAAAAAAAAAATGTGTTATTAAGAAGATATAAAAACCAACCGAAATATTTTGTTATTTTATTTCAGTTGAAAGAATATCTTGATAATGAATGGGAGTCGACCAGAAAATTTTCGTAAGCGTTCGTAAGTATAATTTAATTTTTATCGTAGTCAAATATTGTAGCTAATTAAAACTGTTCAAATATTTTTTTTTCCATTTTCATGAACGGTTTTGGTTATATATTATCCGCGACTAATAAATCCGCAATCGCTACTGGACGGTAGTTGAATTAATTTTTATTGAAGAAACTTCTCAAGAGCTAATTTTTTTAAAATAAAACATCGTGCCCTTTGCTCATCAACCATACAGGCATCTTCACTCCAAGATATCCACAAATAATCTGATACAAACCAACGCCCTGCGTCAAAACACGCATATTCGAAATTTATAGTTAAATTTATCAATCGAATCTATTTAATGTTTTTTTATTTCCTCTCACCTTCTCGCTTAAATCTAGTGTGTTCTCTTCAGGCTCACGTCAAGCTCTGTCGCAAGTTTACTGGCAAGAATCGTTAAAATTCCACAAACACGACAGGAATGAAGACAAATTTCTAATTCACCAAGCTTTAATCATTCATCTGCATATTTTTTATATATCATTGGCTCTTATAAATGTTATTTTTAAAGTCGTGAAACCGAAACTATTTTCTTGTGAGTTCTTCTTATCATTTCCATCTAGACTACATTCGAACCGAAGTTTATTCTTTACAGCAGTTTCTTCCCTGTAAAAAATCTCACCAGATATTTTGTTTATTAACCCCTTCATAGTCGAATTTTTTTTTTCAAATTTCCAACCCAAAAAGGCATTTTTTTATTGCTGAAAATTAATATACATTCTATCCTGAATTGGAAAATGCAAAAAAAAAAAAAAAAAAAAAAAAAAAAAAAAAAAAAAAAAAAAATTGTCTGTAAGCAGTTTTTACTCGACCTACTGGTGGTCATACATGTCATATCCCATTCACTGATTACCAGTTTTCCCTGCAATACATACAAGTGTTTTAAATTAAAACGAAATACTCTCTGATAATATATTTTTCAAATCTATTGTTTGAGGTATTTAAGATACATATCTGGGTACTTTTCCGTTAGCCGGGCGCAAGCGAAAAATCGCCCAATAATGCAGAATTCCGCCAAATTTCTTACAACCATTCTCTTGGCGACTTAGCTCTCGTTTGGTTCACAATTGGCGACATTTGCGCCGGGCTTACAGAAAATCGCTTCGCTTGGCGACTTGGCTCGCGTTTGGTTCACAATTGGCGACATTTGCGCCCGGCTAACGGAAAATACATGGTGGAAAATAAATAAGTGGTCATACATGCCATATCCCATTCACTGATTACCAGTTTTCCCTGCAATACATACAAGTTTTAAATTAAAACAAAATACTCTCTGATAATATATTTTTCAAATCTATTGTTTGAGGTATTTAAGATACATATCTGCACAGAAAGAATTACTAATGATATGTAAAATATGTTTTTTAAAATGGTTTTACAACCTTACCACGAAAACAACTTTTTAATCTTTCTTGACCATCAAAACGTCAAAACCGCATTGAAATAATTTATTGTCGATTATTTTAATGCTTACATTTTCAAAATCGCGGAATCTAACGAAACGCGTAAGTAGCGACGAATTTCCTTCCAACAATGCAATTTTTCTCTTCGTCGCATGACATACGACACCGTACGTACGGGCACGAAAAAGCCGATCGTATGACATGCGACGCCAACCAAACAGGGGTTAAGTCAGATTAAAAACTTAGTCGCATGAGATTTTTATAGAGGTGCAGCAACATCGATCCTTTTACTTTGGCGGCTTTTTAATAGATTAGATTTTATCGCTAAGATTTTTATTTTTGTGGAGAACCAAATATCATCGGAAGGGATTGAGTTACAACGAATGCACCACATTTTGAAATAGACATGAATTTACCGACTAATTAATGGATTCTGTTGTTTTCATCTTGATAAATAATACCGAAATCCTAAGTTGTTTTATTTTTCAAATCTTTCTAAAATTCCGAATATTTGGAGCTTTGTTTCTCAACTCTCAATGAGTAGCCTAACTATTGCCGTATTTCTTCGTATTGTTTGATACTTTACGCACGAAATCCATAATCTTGCCACTTTAGAGAAGTGTTTCGTTGGTATCTTAATTATTAACACCTGATATTTATACGAACCCCAATCTTTATACAGTGAATTTATACTTATCTAAAATCATCATTTTCAATTAAAGAGAAAACAGACTTTGTCTTCTTTATGATTTTTCAGCGGATACGGGGGGGGGGGCCTTTGGCCAAGTTCGCCAAACCATATCAAACCGGTAGGCCATGCCCGCGTTCGAACTAACACAAAATCTGGTGAGTTGTAGCTTAAAAAATTTCAAGGTTAAGTGCCATACCGCGTGTTTTTTTAAAAATAGTTTTACAGTAAATTATATTCCGCTAAAGAAATGAAAAAATTTCGATTTGTTTTTGTAATTTTATATGACAAACTGTTTGGATATTATTTCCTTCTTATACAGTACGACATCGTTTAAACGAACTCCAGTTAACCGAAACCCGGGTTATCCGAAATTCCTTTGAAATCGCAAATCCAAAAAACACGTACTGTACTGCACGGAAATAATCGCAAAGGCGAGACTTTTTTTGCAACGATTTCCCCATTTTTTACCTTTCAAACCTCTCCAAGAAAGTCAGTGATTACTTTTAGAATGCTAAAATTGAAATTAATGGGAATTAGCAATATTAATTGCGATACTGTTTACCTGCGCACAGTGGCGGATTTTGACAATATGAGGCCACAGGCGCAAAATTGTTTTGAGTCCCTTAAACCCTATGTCGTAAATTCGGCGTCGGCTTTACACTGCAATATGCATCAAATAGATTTTCAGCTACTCCCCCTAGGGTCTGGAAGTACCAGGTGAGCTCCTCTAACACCTGTGCGAAAAACCGCCACTGCCCGCTCTTGTGAGACGCATTGAGCCCGAACTCGCCGGTGCAAATATTGCTCTCGACAGAGGGTTAACTTGAATATCTCTATTAATAATAAAGGAGAATGTGTGTATGTCTGTGTGTGTGTCCGTGTGTCTGTGTGTTGGTCTCTACAGAGCACACCGCTAGACCTAGATCTACGAGATTTGGCACAAACATACTTTGAAAGGTGGGAATGTGCACCTCGGAGCCCTTTTTTTGAAATTTTAATTAATTAAAAATTAAGCTAAATTTTGACGTTTTTCCTAAATAACTTCAGACTGTATCACAGCACAAAAATTATTTTTACACCATCTCAAAATTTTAAACATTATCTTTTCAATGATATTAATTAAGTTGTCGTACGATTTTTCTCTAATTTTAATAAATTTTAAAAAAAATTTTTGGCTTAATTTACAAATATACTTTTCACAGTTGCAACACATTTCAAACCGTTTTCATTGTTTAAATAAATATTTAATTTCGTGTTTCTCTTCCATTATTGAATGCTTAGAAAATATGTTATGGATTTAATTTTTTTCTTCTATTTGATCGATTTTTCTTTGAAATCTGTAAAGGAAGTCCTCAAGAAAGCAAGTAATCAAGCAAACTGAAATATTATCTTTGCCATGTTTTAATTCTTTTTATCAACGCGTTTTAAGCCAATTAGCATGATGCTGGACGTAAATTGTGCCGCGCCAATTTACTTTTGAAATCAAATGCGTATTTTACGTTAATGTAGACAAGGGACAGGACAAATGGAAGGCTACGAAAAGAACGCGGGTTAAATATCTAGAGCAATTTGAAGTTTAAAACTACTTTGTAGAGGGATCAATGTACATAAAATTATGCATAAGAGATTCAGTTGAAATTTTATTTCCGGCGATCAAGTTGGTCGCCGAAGTCGGCTAGTAGAACATAAGTGTAGACTGCAAAGAAACTTTTGAATTCGTTTTACACTCATAACATATCAAACTTACATACTACAATTAGATGCAAAATAGTAATAGATGTAACTTAATAGATAGACTTAACCAGTAAAAGCGTTATCCGAAACGGCATTCCCCTTTTTAGTTCGATTTACCAGGTTTGTACTGTATTAGCAAAATATGTACCGAAGTGAATCAAACTCTATTTGCATGTAAATGCCTCCCTCTTTTTTCTTTCTTTTTTTTAAAAATTGAATTGGAAAATAGAATTTTCTCTTTTCTGCATTTTTATAAAAATTTCCTATTTAACAAATTGTTTCAACTTTCTCAAATATGGTTATTCAATCGAACATAAGGTTATACCATTTCAGAATTGAATACAAAAATAGCTTTAACAATGGAAAATATTGTCTAAAATAGAAATTAGCTACAACAAACGATAACATTATTGATTTTGGAGTATCCATTGTTCCATATCATTTTAGAGACATACTTTTAAACAACGCTTTTTTCATAATCTAAATAACGTCGAAAATCATTATTGCGGAGATTTATTCGAGGAAAACGTATTTTCTCGGTCATTTTGAGAAGTTTTGTGGAAAGTTGTGTTTACTTCTGGTCAAATCAAGTCATCCTTTGAAGTTTGCAGTCTTCTCTTTATTATAGGTTAGTAACGAATATTTTCTACAAACACTGGACATTTTTTAAACTTACCATGAAAAACTTTATTTAGAATTATTAAAATTTCCTTAATTCTTCGGTATCTAAAAATTATCTTCAAGCTCCTTAGGCTTTTAAAGCTTTATTTCCTTATAAAGGTAATTTTCAATATTTTCTGACGTGAACATTTATTTTGCTTCAAGACACTTTAGTCTGTCAGGTTGATCAATTGTTCTCATGTTTTGCCTGAAATTTCATTTCATTTTACTTGGGTTAGCAGGTAGCTTCATGTTAAACTAAAAAAAAAACTAAAATGTTAAGGGATTTTCTAATATTTCGTCGATAACACGTGCTAGAATTTGAACGGAAGAGGATTCTGCCTGTTTGAGTTTCTTACAAGTTCAGTAAATTTTGTAGTCCAGCCCAGTGGTAAAACTAGGAACAAAATTATTTATTTTCCAAATCAGTAGATAGCAAAGACTATGTAACTATTTACAAATCAAAAAATTGTAACTGTTTCTCTAATTTATATAATCTTGGATACTTTAACCGAACCACAGACAAAAAACGCCAAATCTTAGCAATAGTTTATTAAGCAAAGACAACACCAAATTCAAGGTCAATACAATGAAAAAAATAAAATTTCGAAGCATATTAAAAGTCTGTGTTTTAAGAAAAAGTACGTGATCTATATTTATATCCATGATGGTCAGTATAAAAAAAACATTTTAAAACTAAATTATTGTTTTCGGATAAAAAGATTTTTGGTTCAAATGTTTGGCAATGTATGCGAACATTTTTTCTATCTTTTCCCTGTAATTATCACCCAAATTTTTTCTAAATTTCCCCTTTAAATGACATTTTACTGATATATTACATCTGAACGTGAAAAAAAAGAAATAGGTTTTTTTTGCATTCTCTTTCTTAGAATATTTGCTGACTGAATTCCAAATAATCCAATGTTTTTAAAGAAATAATCGTCAAGTAAAAGGGATTCCGCAACCAAAATGACAAAAAAAACGCGGTTCGATTTGTTTTTCTAACTTTATATGGCCACAGGTTTAATATCGTTAGCTTCATATAATGGCTGAATTTGTGCCGATGTGAATTAATTCTCAATTTGCATCCAAAATAATGTCATTATTTTAACTAAATTAAAAATCAGAAGTTTGCCAAATTTTTTTGCATGTCGAGTCGAAGGAGATTTTCTGTTTTTGTTAGATGGCTTCAATTTTCTAAAATTAGCCTATTCTATCAATTGACATTTCAGAAAAGAATACAAAAATAGCTTTAACAATTGAAAGCACTATTGAAAATTAAATTACTAATTGAGATAAGTCATTGCATTGTTAAAAGTGGAGAATCTATTGTTCCAAATCATTTTAGAGATACGGCTTTAAATAATGCTTTTTACATAATCTAAACAACGTCCAAAATCATTACAGTAAGATTTGTTCTAGGAAAGCGTCTTTTCTCCGCCATCTTGAGAAATTCTGCAGAAAATGTTTCTCGTTTCTGAAGAATTGAAAAAAAAATCTTTTTGGAGTGTCTTTTTGACGTTTGTGATCTTCTGTTCAATACAGGTTAGTAATAAATATTTTCTACAAACTATGGCCTTTTATTAAATTTACCATGAAATGTTTGTATCTGAATTATTGAAAGTTCCTTAATTTTTTCGAATCCGAAAACAACTGTTCCGAAATCTTTTCTTAAAGTTGTTTTAATTTCTGTTACTTTATGTATTATGTCTATATGTTACGTTCTGAACTAATAATATATTCTAAGTTGTGAACTAATACGTTTCGGAGATTAGTTTTTCAAGTGTTACCCTAAACAAAGAAAGTAATTAAATTTGATTTTTTTAGACTTAAATAACATTTTACTATGTACATACATTCACATGTTGCATTTAATCGACTAAATAATGTGTGAAGATTATGGCGTGGATTAAGAACTAAAAATTACAGTAATTTCACATATTTTTGACATCTTTGAAAGGAATCTGTGAAAGGAAGTTACAGAAGATAAAATAAAATGTATTACTCTTAATAAGTTGAGTTTTTAATGCTATAATAAAGAGATCAAGAGAAATTTTAAAACTAATAAAAAATAGTTTGATTTCAACACTTTTTTTGGACCACCCTTTACTTAATCCCTCTCGTTTTGTTTCCTTTAATATCTATCAATTTTTGTTTCCTCATATACGAATTACGCAAAGTAAAAGTATTGTAATCTTCAAAGAATTTAACCTGGAGGTTTTAATTAATCTTCAGTGTCTGAAAAAAAAGTCATTTCTGGAATTATATCTGTCTCTCTGTTGGTTGGTTGGCCTGTGAACTCAATAACTCTTAAACTAAACAAGGTAGAAAAATGGTATTTGGCCTTTACGCAAAAATTGTATATATGTAATCTATGAAATTTTGGATGAAATCCGTCCACGAAAAATCTATCTGCTCGTCCGCGTGCATGTGAAGTAGGTTACTCTAAAATGCAGTGAGACAAATGGATTTGGTGCATGGGTTTACGGCTATAATTGTTTATCTAAACCAAATCCGACAAAATCCTTCAGTGGGTTGACTGTCTGTCGGTCCGTGTATTCGTAAGTTTACAAATACGATAACTGAAAATCTCCACTAGTTAGCTAAATGAGATTCGGTATGTTGTCTAGTCAGCAAAACCGTAGATATTTATCCAATTTCGGATTCAAAATTGTAGATCTTTACCCAATTTTGGATTTAGTCAATAGAAAGGATGACGTTCAAAATGCATAATCGTTTCTCCTCACTTTTCTACCAAACGCAAAAAGCGCCAACTTGTGCAATTAAAGAAAAAAGTCGAGAGAAAAATAACCTCTGCGGTTTGGATTGGGAACCCTTGCTTTTTCTAACGATCATCAACTGTCTCTCGCATGGGTGGGTAAAATACGAGGATATTATAATCAAACATTTATGGCTCCAAACGAAGCAGAGTTTCGCTAGAATGTAGCACAAGTGATGTGCTCTGTGAAAACCGAAGAAAAAGAAAAAATGGTACTTTGAACGAAACTAGATTTTATGCTGAGAATCAAATTTCGACAGTGTTTTTAGTTAAACTAAAAACAAAAAAAGTCTCAAGTGAACTATTCAGTTTGTCTTCAGCAATAAAAAAAAGTCGGAAAGTCCTCTGGACTCGTCTTAAATAATGGCGCTGGCGAATGAAAAATTTAAATTTTCGCCACTTTTGGCGAAAATTAAAATATTTTTTTTGCTTTTCTCTTTTCCTTATTTTCCCCAGAGAGCATTCGTTGCACTATCTCCTTGTAAAATTCTGCTTCTTTTGAAGCCACAGAACCTCTGACGCTGTCTGAGTAGGAGAATAATTATTGTAACAATCCTATATTTTGTAAATTCTTAATTATTTGAACCTTCCAGAATGTTGGGAGCCAGGAGAGGTTGAGACACTTTGAAGGAATTGTTTTTAACAATAATCTTGATTCCTTTTTCTTTCCTTTCTTTCCTGTATTATGCCCCCCACCCTCGCACTCTTTAAACCATCCATTTTTTATTTGGATTTCCCAATGAACAAGTTACAAAAGTTGGTATTTGCGAGGGAAATGTATATATATATGGAGAAGGCGCCCAATTAATATGACCGTTCAAACTGCAGTCAGGAAAATTATTTTGTAGGCGTGGAAAGAATTCGAATCCATTTATTAAAAACACATATTTCTTTAAAAACATGATGATAATATGTGCCACCTAGGCATACACACAGAGAGACATACTGTCAGTACGTAAACTGACTTGTTGTTTCGCAGAGGAAGAGAGTTCAATACAAGCGAGCGAAACGTCAGCGCCATTCAGCAGTGGCTGAATTTGCATAAGCTGCTATCGTTCGCCAACGCCTACATCCAACAGTTTTACTGAACATTTATTTGTGGTCTGAGTTTAAATTATAATTATGAGTAAACATATGATATAATTTGTATTTATTTATACTTTTACTAGTGTACTAAAAAATGGAAAATTTATTATAATTATTTTCTACTACTTTATTTTAACTTACAATTCATTGTAATTGCTATTGAATTTTGAAACCACTTTTTTCTCGAATTAAAACTTAATTCCCCCACTAGTATTTAATACAAAATTTGTTAGTTAATTGTAAACAGATAAATAAAATAAATATTCTGAAAATATTAAAACAGTATATGGTCACCAAGAATACACACGTGTATAAATTTCAAAATTTTAAGACACAAGGAAGTGAGTAAAAAATTGATTACGAAATTCAAACATTACAAATGTGAAACATGTCAAATTAAATGAAAAGCGTGCAAAAACAGTTCGTCATTTTCAGTAAAAAGTAATTAAGCGTTCTGCAGTTGGATTTTATCTTGGAACAACATTTGAGTCACTCTGAAATGTGGAATTGCCTTTCAACGTTTAGGAACGAATGATAAGAACAACTTTATGTTGTAAAAGTAGTTGCTACTTCTTTGAACATATTTACAACTAGCCGCCTTCGGCGACCAGCTTCATCGCTGGAAATAAAATTTCAACTGGATCTCTTATGCATAATTTTATATTCATGGTTCCGTTAACAATGTAGTTTTAAACTTCAAATTGCTCTGGACATTTAACACGCGTTCTTTTCAGCCTTCCATTTGTTCTGTTCCTTGTCTACATTAACGTAAAATACGCATTTGATTTCAACATTAAATTGGAGCGGCACATTTTACGTCCGGCAGCAGGCTAATTGGCTTAAAACACGCTGATAAAAGGAATTAATACATAGAAACATTAATCTTTCAGTTCACTGGATTATTTCATTATATACTTACTATCTTGAGGACTTCCTTTACAGATTTCACAGAACAATTGATCAAACCAGCGGTAGTGTTTTCCCCTAAACTTTCTCGTATACTTCCTAACAAACGTGTCCTACCCGGGGGGGCCGGGCGGCGGGGGGGGGGGAAGTTTCGGAGCGCCGCAAGTGTTATTGATAATGCCTTCGCAGAACGCTGCAATACGGAAGGATCAAGAATGCAAGCGAGAAAAAATTCGCCAAGTCAGTAAAATAGCGCCAAGTTTACGAAGGTTATGCTCCTCAAAATGCGTCTTAGAACATTAACTGTTATAAATAATAGCATCACCGCTTATTGTTACTCATTGTTTCATAACAATAATAAAACTGTGTATCAAATTTTATCGCTCCAGCTATTTAAGTTTCTGAGTTACCGTTTTCACATGAACACGGACAGACCGACTTCCCGTGGACGGATTTTGTCTAAAATTTGACATATACCTATAAATTATGTCTAAAAATCACATACTAAAACCTCTTGATTTAATAGTTTTTGAGTTATCGTGTTCACAGACACACAGACAAACGGACATATCTAAAAAATTCTGTTATTCGGACTCAGGGAGGTCTAAAACATAAAGATTCGTCAAAATCTCGAGTTCGAATTTTTTGACGATTACAATACTTTCTCTTTGTATACTTCGTATACGAGAAAGTAATAAAAGAAGAAAGTAGAACCCAGTTAGATATTTTCTTAGCTTTCAACAATGGAAGAGAAACATGCAATTAAAAAATTTCTTTAAAAAATGAAAACGGTTTGAAATGCGTTGCAACAATGAAAAGTATTGTAAATTATGTCAAAACCAAAAACTTAAAAATTTATTAAAATTAGAGAAAAAATCTCAGGCTAATTTAATTGATATCATAATAATAATAATTTAATAAAATAATTTTTGTGCTGTAATATTTTCGGAAGTTATTACGAAAAAACGCTTAATATTTAATTAATTAAAATTTCAGAAAAACGGCTAAGAGGTGCAAATTCCCACCCACCAAAGTAAGTTTGTGCCAAATTTCGTTGTTCGAAACTTAGCGGTCTGTTCTGTAAAGCTCCAACACACACACATTCTCCTTTATTATTAGTAGAGATAATCACTAGCCTTCGGTACTCCCTATTAACCATTTAATGAGTTGGTTTGTTCTTTCAAATCTTGTAACGATTTCTTTTCTTTTCAGGTTATCTTCATCCTGGGATCTGGACTGCTGAGATCCACTGTGCGAGTGAGGTGGCCAGAATGACACCACCAAACAGAGGGTGGATTCTACCTAGAAGGTGATCATTGGTTATACCATTCTTCGAGCTGTGGTCCAATCTGTATTTCACTTCATTCGTCGTTACTTGGAATTCGTCAAATTACTTCATGGACTCTTCTTTCGCTTACCTCGAGAAAAGTAGAACCATCATTCCCAAGGAGAAATTCTCAAACTTCCCAAGACCTCAAACTTCACGCAAAGTATATCAGAATCAATTCTCACTGTAGAACAGTAATGTATCGGTAGGAGATCGAATTTTGTTATAATTCCACATTTGGGTTCAATGTTGCTTTATTAGTTTATACCGCTTTCTGGCTGTAAAAGTAACTCTTTTTCATCTAGAGATGAATTGACTGCACTGAACAGAACTCCTAATTTCGTCTCCACCGAACTGGACTAATTATCAAAGAAGAATACTGCATAGACACTTTAGGATTAGTAAGAAAACTGGGACAGAAACTGTTTTTGCTATTGCATGTCAATTATCGATACTTGTATTCTGCTGTTTTAAAATGAGGGTTAGATTATCATTATTTATCGACAAATAATTAAAATAATATTTTCATCCCGCAAAAGAAAAGGGATGCTTTTATATAGCCACACAGGCTTCGGTGTACCGGCATCTCTCGCATCCGGACGTTGACCATTAAAATTATGAGCTGGATGCGACAGCTGCTTCGGCAGTAGGTGCGTTGTGCATTATTGTCTTTTTTTCACATGGAATAACTTGGGCAGTAGTGATATAACATTCTTTTCACACGTCTTCTGTTTTTAAATGCGCGCTACATGGTCATTATTTATCGAAAATAATTAAAATAATATTTTCATCCCGCAAAAGAAAAGGGATGCTTTTATATAGCCACACAGGCTTCGGTGTACCGGCATCTCTCGCATCCGGACGTTGACCATTAAAATTATGAGCTGGATGCGACAGCTGCTTCGGCAGTAGGTGCGTTGTGCATTATTGTCTTTTTTTCACATGGAATAACTTGGGCA